>JACXGM010007229.1:0-18748 GCA_016801145.1 Umbra pygmaea | reverse complement strand
TTCAGTGTGATGACGAGCTCAAACTAGTTCAATATAACCAGAGCTCAAACCAGTTTACTATAACAAGATCTGAAACCAATTCAGTGTGATGACGAGCTCAAACTAGTTCAATATAACCAGAGCTCAAACCAGTTTACTATAACAAGATCTGAAACCAATTCAGTGTGATGATGAGCTCAAACTAGTTCAATATAACCAGAGCTCAAACCAGTTTACTATAACAATAGCTCAAACCAGTTCACTTTAACAAGAGCTCAAACCAATTCAGTGTAATGAGAGCTCAAACCAGTTCACTATAATGAGAGCTCAAACCAATTCACTATAATGAGAGCTCAAACCAATTCACTATAATGAGAGCTCAAACCAGTTCACTATAATGAGAGCTCAAACCAGTTCACTATAATGAGAGCTCAAACCAATTCAGTTTAATGAGAACTCAAAGCAGTTCACTATAATGAGACATCATACCAGTTCACTATAATGCGAGCTAAAAACAGTTCACTAACAAAAGCTCAAACCAGTTCACTGTAATGAGAGCTCGGAGCAATTCAGTGTAAGGAGTGCTCAAAGCAGTTCTCTATAACGAGAGCTCAAACAAGTTCACTGACAAAAGCTCAAACCGGTTCACTATAATGAGAGCTCAGACCAATTCAATGTAATGAGAGCTCAAACTGGTTAACTATAATGAGAGCTCAAAAGCAGTTCACTGTAACAAGCTCAAACCAGTTTACTGTAACGGAAGCTCAAACCAGTTCACTATAATGAGAGCTCAGACCAATTCAATGTAATGAGAGCTCAAACCAGTTAACTATAATGAGAGATCAGACCAATTCAGTGTAATGAGAGCTCAGACCAATTCAATGTAATGAGAGCTCCAAGCAGTTCACTGTAACAAGAGCTCAAACCAGTTCACTATAATGAGAGCTCAAACCAGTTTGCTATAATGAGAGCTCATACCAGTTCATTATAACGAGAGCTCATACCAGTTCACTATAACGAGAGCTCATACCAGTTCACTATAACGAGAGCTCATACCAGTTCACTATAACAACAGCTCATACCAGTTCACTATAACGACAGCTCATACCAGTTCACTATAACGACAGCTCATACCAGTTCACTATAACGACAGCTCATACCAGTTCACTATAACGAGAGCTCATACCAGTTAATTATAATGAGAATCAGACAAAGAGAAGCAGACTGAAAGGAGAGAGTAACGCTGAAAGGATCTGCCCTAAACTACAATTCAACACCAATGATTTATAGAGGATGTTTTTCTTCTTTAAATATTATTTAAATGTCAATATTTATTATTTATATTTTTGCAGGATGATAGATTTTCATGTTTTCTTTGTCTTATGAACATCAGAAATGAAGCAGTTATATCGAAATGAGGATGGAAGGCAAGAAAAGAGAGAACGATTGAACAAATGATGTGAATCTGCAACGTCCTCCATAAATCACTTAATTAGAAACGTAGAAAGGTAGAAGTAGCTACATCAGTCACTTCCCCATGTTGCTTTGTGTCATCTATCTGATATCTTTTCGTTTCCTATTTGTCATCCCTCGGCCCTTCCCGTACATTACCAGACGTTATTGATGTCTCCGACCGCAGAGCCATCCCTCATCCCACACATGGAGTCAGGGTTGTCGTTCAGGTGGACGCCTCAGGGAGACCAGGGACGTATCATCTAAAAGTGAAGAGGATACTTTTCTAACCAGACATTGTAAAAACATAAAGACCCGGTCACTTGTTCTTTTTTACTCATGACATACTTTATTAACAGTACCTGGTAGTGCTCAGTTTGACTCTGAAGTGAAGAATCACATTAAAAATGCTGTGCACATTCGGGCCCTTCCCAGCATGCCGTTTGAGTGTGTGTCAGGAACTCAGTATGAACCAGCCAGATGGCCTGAGGCAGTTCCTTGGTTGCCTGTCTGCTTCTTATTTGTGCAGGTACCTTCACTCAAACACGAACACCGTCCTGACATTAGCTCTGACTGACAGGGGACTGCACTCTATCTGTACTGGAGAGACTTCCTCCTCACTGAGCTAATATATCAGGGGACTGTGGTCCACAATTAGTAGATAACACACCACATACACACCCTGAGGTCCTGTGGCCCGACCACTCTCTTAAGCCCCCCCCCTCCAGGTTGCTCCCTGGGCGCCGTGGACGACGGCATACTCAGCAGGCTTAGATTAGACCTGCCCTAGGGAGAAGCATGTCTGTGTAGAGGACCACCGGCTCCCTGAGTTGCTCCCTCGTCGCTCTGTAGCACATATGCTTTCTAATTAACCTGCCAGCGGCCAGCGTGCATCCAGCCAGAGCCAGCTGTGGAGAAATAAGGCTGTCTGTCTGTCAGTCTGTCTGGCCCTGTCTACTGACCAACAGCAGGGTCTCCACCAGCTTTATCTCTACTGCCTCTACCTCAACTCACTGCCTCTACCTCAACTTGCTATATCTACCTCAACTTGCTATATCTACCTCAACTTGCTATATCTACCTCAACTCGTTATATCTACCTCAACTCGTTATATCTACCTCAACTCACTATATCTACCTCAACTTGCTATATCTACCTCAACTCACTATATCTACCTCAACTCGTTATATCTACCTCAACTCACTATATCTACCTCAACTCACTATATCTACCTAAACTCGTTATATCTACCTCAACTCACTATATCTACTAGGGCTGTTCGATTATGGAAAAAATAATTATCACAATTTAGTCAATATTGAAATCAAGATTATTTAAATCGATTACTCATTGATTTTGGAAATTTGCATTTGTTGATTTTGAAAAACAGTGAAAATATTCTGACGTCAGGAGCTGGTGCATTTTTTTACTTTGTTGAGGGTGACCAGCACACATAGTTCTTGTTTGGATTTGATTAGACAGCAATGTCTTCCAATTATATGTGCAAATAAGTTATTTCACCCCAAAAAATAATAAAAAAATAATAATAAGTTATTTATATTTATTATATATTATTATATATAAATTAACACTTCTAAACGTATCTTATTTTCTATGTTGCCTGCAGGTTTTTTATGTGCGCACGATCACTGTGCTTAATGTGTGATCTTGCCCACATCTGTCGGTAGAATAACTGTTCAAATGTAATACATGGCTCTACACTACACCTGTGCTAATGAAAGCAAGAACGAGAACGTAAATGCTCCATTTCGTTGCTTCGGGTACTGAAATGCGCAATCTAGAAAAATGTTTCATTAAACAACTCTGCAAGTACACAAATAAAATATCATAAACAAGACTCAAATAGGCAAAGCTGATAAGCTAACTAACAAACAAAGTACCTGCATTGCTGTGAGGTAAACTCATGGAGCTGCTGCAATCACCTTGCTGTAATATATAAAATACTTTAGACCATAGATCAAAACTCTGCCTTTGTCGCATTTCTCATATAAAGCACGCAGAGCCACTCAGGTAAAGTGGTGGTGAGATGGCAAATTATAACACTTGTTGAAATTTTGCAACAACATTCTAGAGCGGTCATTCTCAAGTGTGCTAATGGGGCACACATCTTTGGCTAAAAGTATGCAATGGCATGTGTTATTTTTTTGTGCCTGCGCACACAATAGATATGGAGTTACACTGTAAAATGCGTCTTTAATAGACGACTGAGTGAGTTTCGCTTTCGGTTTTAGAAGGGACAAAAGTGTAGCCTGGAAAAATCCAGACCCAAATCCGGAGGATATTTGGGTCTGGCTTCGACTAATGAAAATGACCCAACTCGAGGGGCGGCACCAAGCATGCATTTGAAAATCTCAAGGTACGCAATTGGATAACACTACGACCAATCACCAGTGGTTTTTCGCTAAGCCCCTATGGCGGAGCTAACTGGTAGATAAAACTCTTGCAGTATCAGGTTGCAAAACAGCAAAAACATCCTTTTATAATAAAGGAACGAATCGAGCGCCGTCTTCTGTTCCTCTTTTAGACAAAAAGCCAAGTCTAACTCGTTCATTGTAGTGGCCAAAGTCATTTTAAACAACTGGTGTTAATCCATAGCGATTTTACAATGTTTACTAATGACTTCGAGGTCGCAGCTGTCATGTCGTCATCTGTTTAACACACCTCTGGCACGCCTATATCAGATACACCAATGTGATTGGTGCAGCTCGGCTACAAGGGCATAGTTAATGAGCAGAATTACTCTGTGCCAGAGTAACTTGCTGAGCAAATTCAAATTGTGCTCTCGCGAGAACTCTGGATTTCCAGGGTAACAAAAGTGCGCTTGTGAGTGTCATTCAAACAGAAGACAGAAATAAGAGTTCTTAGAAAATGCTATGTACATAATAATTGTTTTTTCGTTAGGAGCTGAAATTGAAATCGCGATCAAAATCAGATTAATTGCACAGCCCTAATATCTACCTCAATTCACTATAACTACCTCAACTCACTATATCTACATCAACTCACTCTGTCTACCTCAACTCACTCTGTCTACCTCAACTCACTCTGTCTACCTCAACTCACTCTGTCTACCTCAACTCACTCTGTCTACCTCAACTCACTCTGTCTACCATAACTCACTATACAGGTCCTTCTCAAGAAATTAGCATATTGTGATAAAGGTTATTATTTTCCATAATGTAATGATAAAAATTAAACTTTCATATATTTTAGATTCATTAATCACCAACTGAAATATTTCAGGTCATTTATTGTTTTAATACTGATGATTTTGGCATACAGCTCATGAAAACACAAAATTCCTATCTCAAAGGATTAGCATATCATGAAAAGGGTCTCTAAACGAGCTATTAACCTAATCATCTGAATCAACTAATTAACTCTAAACACCTGCAAAAGATTCCTGAGGCTTTTAAAAACTCCCAGCCTGTTTCATTACTCAAAACCGCAATCATGGGTAAGACTGCCAACCTAACTGCTGTCCAGAAGGCCATCATTGACACCCTCAAGCAAGAGGGTAAGACACAGAAAGAAGTTTCTGAACAAATAGGCTGTTCCCAGAGTGCTGTATCAAGGCACCTCAGTGTGAAGTCTGTGGGAAGGAAAAAGTGTGGCAAAAAACGCTGCACAATGACAAGAGGTGACCGGACCCTGAGGAAGATTGTGGAGAAGGACCGATTCCAGACCTTGGATGACCTGCGGAAGGAGTGGACTGAGTCTGGAGTACAAACATCCAGATCCACCGTGCAAAGGCGTGTGCAGGAAATGGGCTACATGTGCCGCATTCCCCAGGTCAAGCCACTTTTGAACCAGAAACAGCGGCAGAAGCGCCTGACCTGGGCTACAGAGAAGCAGCACAACAATGTCATTCGGAAATCAAGGTGCCAGAGTCTGGAGGAAGACTGGGGAGAAGGAAATGCCAAAATGCCTGAAGTCCAGTGTCAAGTACCCACAGTCAGTGATGGTCTGGGGTGCCATGTCAGCTGCTGGTGTTGGTCCACTGTGTTTTATCAAGGGGAGGGTCAATGCAGCTAGCTATCAGGAGATTTTGGAGCATTTCATGCTTCCATGCTGAAAAGCTTCATGGAGATGAAGATTTCATTTTTCAGCATGACCTGGCACCTGCTCACAGTGCCAAAACCACTGGTAAATGGTTTACTGACCCATGGTATTACTGTGCTCAATTGGCCTGCCAACTCTCCTGACCTGAACCCCATAGAGAATCTGTGGGATATTGTGAAGAGGAAGTTGAGAGACGCAAGACCCAACACTCTGGATGAGCTTAAGGCCGCTATCGAAGCATCCTGGGCCTCCATCACAACTCAGCAGTGCCACAGGCTGATTGCCTCCATGCCACACTGCATTGAAGCAGTCATTTCTGCAAAAGGATTCCCGACCAAGTATTGAGTGCATAACTGAACATAATTATTTGAAGGTTGACTTTTTCTCTTTTTTTTGTATTGCAAACACTTCTTTTATTGGTCAGATGAAATATGCTAATTCTTTGAGATATGTATGCCAAAATCATCAGTATTAAAACAATAAATGACCTGAAATATTGGTTTGTGATTAATGGTGATTAATGAATCTAAAATATATGAAAGTTTAATTTTTATCATTACATTATGGAAAAGAATGAACTTTATCACAATATGCTAATTTCTTGAGAAGGACCTGTATCTACCTCAACTCACTATATCTACATCAACTCACTATATCTACCTCAACTCACACTGTCTACCTCAACTCACTATAACTACCTCAACTCACTATATCTACATCAACTCACTATATCTACATCAACTCACTATATCTACCTCAACTCACTATATCTACCTCAACTCACACTGTCTACCTCAACTCACTCTTTTACCTTTAAACCTCTCTATCTACCTCTACCCCCTCTACTTATTGCTCTACCTCCTCTCTCTCCTTCCACCTCCGTGGCTTGGATATTGCCATCCTGTGTAATGTGGCAATGCCTTTAAAAAAAATTGAAGGGAAACTGGATTCAAATGCATAACTGCCCTGAGCCTCTGATTTCCTTAGCTGGGGAGTTGGTGTCTCACTATGACGCACTCCTCTTTGTCCACCCGTGACTCTGTTGCCCATCTGAAATCTCGAACAGTCTCCTTCTATCTGTCTGCCCCCTGGTTTACCCCTGACCTCTACACTTGAGTGGCTATATAAAAAATATTGTCTCAGTACCTTTAGAGGCCTATAGGGAGCATGTCAAGGCCTACAATGCTGCTCTTTCCAAGTCAAAATCAGTCTACAATCAGTCTAGATTTTTCTCCCCTCCCAATTCCCACTGACCCTGCCTTGTCAGCAGCTCTGCAACTCCTTGGACAAATGCGGCATGACAAGGGGCGCTCACATGGTTCATCAAACCACATGTTGCAGAGCCGCCGATTCTTTTTTCGCTCCGCTCATCTAACAAGGAAGCCTCTAGTCATATCATGTACGGGATGATTATGTTCACCAACTATACATTGCCTGTTTTTTTTTACTATGGTCACCACGTCATTTATAGTCCTGTTAAAATGTCCTTTTAATATTGTTAGCTTTATGATTATTATACCTGCCCAGAGACTACAGGTGGAAATTAGCATTGTTGCTATAACCTTGCCCCAGACATATTCTCTTGTACTACAAGTTTAATGTCTATTTGTGCATTGTCCCTGTTTCAAATAAATACATTTCCAATTCCAATACTTCCGTGATTGAATTTACAGGCGCCAATCTGCACTTGGCAAAGTAGATCATTCAGCCATCTGGCCTGTCGTTTTTCTGCCTTCTCTTTTGTTGATGAAGCCCAGATTACAGAGTTGATCACCAGATCTAGAGCCTCCACCTGCCTGCTAGATCCCATGCCCACCTCCCTGTTAAAGGCTTGTGTACCTTCCATCTGCCCCCTGGTGGTGGGTATTGTGAATTATTCTCTGCTGTCTGGTGATAATCCTCCCTCACTGAAAATGACTGCAGTCAAACCCATCCTCAAGAAACAAGGATTAGATCCAGATAATCTAAACAACTACAGGCCCATTTCCAACCTTCCATTTCTGGCTAATATCGTTGAGCATGCAGTCGCTAAACAACTACAGTGTCACATGACCAAACATGACCTGTATTCAATCGGGGTTCCGAGTCAAGCACAGCACTGAGACTGCTCTGATCAAAGTAATTAATAACCTCCTCATTGACACTGACTCCTGCCAGTTTACCATTCTCCTGGACCTGTCTATTGCCTTTGACACCATCTGCCACCTCGTCCTGGAATGTATAGAATCATTTCAGGGCATAACTGGAACTGCCCTTGACTGGTTCAGATCTTGTCTGTCTGACCAGAAGCAGCAATAAAACAGGGCTCCTTAAGAGGGGGGGGGTCTTGTGATGTCTATTGATGGCTGCTCCATGTACCTATCCTCTGAGGTCAGAAATCTAGGTGTCATCTTAGACCCCACTCTCTCCGTTGAGTCCCAAATCAAGGCCGTCACTAAATCTGCCTTCTTCCACCTCCAGAACACATCCAGACTTCGCCCATCCTTCACTGACCAGGTAGCAGAGACCCTCATACACTCTTTTGTAACTTCATTCGTATGGACTACTGCATTTGAGTCCTATTTGGGGTGTCAGGCAAAGCCCTGGATAGGCTTTAGTACACCCAGAACTCTGCTGCCAGGGTTCTCACACCCAACAAACCCTGGGAACATATCACCCCCACACTGCACCACCTTCACTGGCTTTCTGTCAAGTCCCGCATCACCTACAAGTTCTTGATCCTCACCTACAGTATAAGGCCCTACATGGCCTGGCCCCCTCTTATGTCTCTGACCTCTCATATACACACCCTAGCGTAGTATCCTTTCCTCTGACTCTGGACTTCTTTCTATTGAAAAACCTAAGACCTCTGTACAATGGGGGACCGGGCTTTTAGCGTTGCTGCCCCCAAACTATGGAACTCTATCACTCAGCATTCAGCCAGATGCAACTCAGACTCCATCACCTCCTTTAAAAACAGTCTTAAAACCCACTTCTTCAGCTTGGATTTCCCCTGAGAATAGCTTGCTCTTTCCTCAGCTCTAGCTATCCCTTATTTTGACTTTTTTATTTCCCGTTTATTATTCTTACTATTTGTAGTGCTTTTCTTTTGGTACAATTGCTGTTCAGTGTCCTTGGGTTTCTTGAAAGGCATTTTATATTGTATGTATTATTATTGTTATTATTATTATTAGGGTTTAACCACAAAGTGGTAGAACCCTATTGTTTTTGTGTTGAATGGTTATTATTATTATTATTATTTGTTGTCTGCCACGCCGGCTAAAATTCCTGTGAGCTGGAATGAGCTAGAAACATAAAACTTAGGGGAATAACTGGAAATGGTGTGCATGTGCTTCCATAGAAATATGAACCCAATCGGCCACATGGTGGCGCTATAATTAAGGCTTTAATATGTAAAATTTGAAAGGCCACGCCCCTCACACCGTAAGTCCAATTGACTTGAAATTTCTCACACAGTTGCAGCTCAGAGTGCTCTACAAAAAAACCTCAAGGACCATTAAGGTCCGCCTACAAAAATGTTCTAAATGTTCCTTTTAGATTTTTTGGAAAAACCCATTTTTGACATCTCCTCCTAAACCGTAGCTCTAATTGCCTCCAAAATTTCAGTGAATCAACATTGGACCAAGTGGATTAAAAGTTGAATAAACCATGTTGATTATATCTCAATTACTTTACAAGTTATTGGCCAATGAACTTTGAAAGGGGCGTGGCTCTGGACATTAATGAACACAAATGAGCAACCATAGGGACCATAGCAACTCACAGGATATGTTCAGATAAGTGCCCCAGACATACCCAGACAGTTTCATATACATGCAAAACCAGGGGGCGCTACAGGCGCAAGATAGGTGAGTAGCAATACACAAATTGTACTATTAATTGCATATTCATTCTCCAATCATGAAATATCTCTCAGGACATGTCTTCATAAGTAACTGTACCATGCCCTGCAAGTTTTTTTTCAAATTGACCACTTGTGGGCGCTTTAAATGTATAATAACTACACGTGGAATGACACAAATCAAGCTATAGATCATAAAATGTTTGTCCAATTGTTACAAAACTTGCAGGGTATGTTTTATAACAATGTTGAACCACAGGTGTCAAATATTCCGCCATTTTGAATATTTACAAAAAAATAACATTTTTGACATATTCTTCTACATTATAGCTCCGATTGCCACTAACTTTTTTGTGAATCATCATTGGATCAAGCTTATTAATAGTTGAATAAAACATGCCAATATCTCAATTACTTATCAAGTTATTGACCAATGATCTTCAAAAGGGGCGTGGCTCTGGACATAAATGAACACAAATCAGCAACCGTAGAGCCAATTGTCACAAAACTCACAGTATATGTTCAGATAAGTGCCCCAGATATACCGACAGTTTCATAGACATGCGCCACTAGGTGGCGCTACAAGTACAAAATAGGTCAGTAGCATTATACAAATTGTACTATTAATCGTATATTCAATCTCCAATCATGACAAATCTCTCAGGATATATCATTATAAGTAATTATAAATATAAGTAACGGCGCCCTGCAATTCTAATTCAAATTGACCTCTAGGGGGTGCTTTCATCTTCTCCTACACCGTAGCTCCGATTGCCACCACATTTTCAGTGAATCATTATTGGAGCAAGCTTATTTGAAGTTGAACAAAACATGTCAATTACACATCTCAATGACATTTCAAGTTATTGACCAATTAACTTTTAAAGGGGTGTGGCTCTTGACATAAATGAATACAAATCAGCAACTGTAAGGCCAATCATCACAAAACTCACGGGGGGGCGCAACAAGCGCAAGATAGGTGAGTGGCAATACACAAATGTTACTATTAATTGCATATTCATTCTCCAATTATTACAAATTTCTTAATAAGTAACTGAACAACACCCTGCAAGTCTCATTCAAAATGACCACTAGGGGGCGCTTTAAATGTATAATAACTACACGTGGAATGACATAAATCAAGCTATAGATCATAAAAATGATAGGATATGTTTTATAACAGTGTTGAACCTTGTGTGAAATTAGTTTGAAGTCGCTGTTGAGAAAAAAGGGTTGAACCCGCAAATCGCCGCTTGCGGCTATATTTATTATTATTATTAGTCCCCTCTGCGTGTAAGCATTGAGTTGATTGGGTGACGTGTCTCTATCCATGACAGAAACTGAACTTCCCCGCGGTCTTTAAAGCCCCGAAGGAAAGAAAGCCCAGCAAGAAGGAGGGAGGATCTCCTGGCAAGTCACCCAACCTCCCAGCTGTCCTCTACAGGTAAGCACCCAAACCGCAGAAAGACTCTGAGTGGTTAGACAAAGACTCAACCCTGGGGTACTCTCAGTCTGTCAGACCATTAATGTCCTACAGGTCCAAAAACGTAATATGTAATATAATGTCCTCATAGCATAGAAGCCAGCATCTGTTTTTAATGTATTTTCTTTTACAGTGTTATCATTGGATCAAACTGTCTATGTTTTGTTATTATTAGTGTCAAAAAAGCTTGAGACTGAATATCATGTCTGAAATGTTTTTAGAAATATAGCTATTTTTAGCTAGTTCATAAGCCGCGTAGCAAAAAATTACAACCCCCTATTTTCGTTTATCGGCCACATTACCATTTTGTTCAATAACATTATATTTTGTTATTTTTGTTTCAAAAACCTACATAGTGCTGTTCTCTAAAGTGTTTACTAGAAAGCTACCTTGTTTACTTGAATTTTGTTAAAGGTGAATTCCAGGCGATTTCAAATTGTAGCTCTGTTGTTTGGATATCTGGAGTGCTGTCAGTAGGGAGAATAACTCAAACAATCTGTATTGCCAAAACCGTGTTATCCCCCTGCTCCAGTTTACCCCAGTTACAAGGGCAAGTTTTAAAATGTGCTTTTAGCCTCTAAACATGTTCAGAATGTCATTACTAGTGCATATAGCCATGTGCAATAATTCCTTATACAGCAAATACACCAAATCAGCCAGTGTACATACCTGTGTTTATTTCCTGTTTTCCAGTAAAGTCTACAATAGTTGATTATGAAAGTCATACAATGCAATATTCCAAAACCCATTTTTCCACATTAAAACAATGTGCCGTGGTTGTCCATAGACTAATGTATAGCAACATTGATCGGCTGTAACCTGACACTACTTCACAGCTCCCAAGAGTTCAAGAGTTATCGCACATGAGCATAGGTAACTCTACAACAGTGTAGACTCTGAGCTGACAAAGTAGTGGTGTCAGGTTACCTGGCCGAATAGTTGCTGTCATTGTATGGACATAACCACAGCAAATCCATTTTTTGTGGAAAAACAGCAGTAGTTAGCTAGAAATTAGTTTACAGTATCTCACAAAGTGAGTATACTCCTCACATTTTTGTAAATATTTGATTATAACTTTCATGTGACTGACAACACTGAAGAAATGACACTTTGCTACAATTAAAGTAGTGAGTGTACAACTTGTATAACAGTGTAAATTTGCTGTCCCCTGAAAATAACTCAACACATCGCTATTAAGGTCAAAACCGCTGGCAACAAAAGTGAAAATGTCAAAATGTGACAGTTTACATGTTACATGTTATTTAATGCTTGCATGTATATGTACATTTAGACTATGCTAGCAAATGTAGCAACAATTTTAGCTATACTTTAGAGCAGTGGTTCCCAAACCTCTCCTCGGGCCTCCCCAGACATGCAAGGTTTTTGTTTTAAACATAAACTAGCACACCTGATTCAATTAGTCAACTACTCATTAAGCCTTTGATTGATTTAATCAGGTGTGTCATTTCAGGGTTAAAACAAAAACATGGCCTGTATGGGGAGGCCCGAGGAGAGTCTTGAGAACCACTGCTTTAGAGGTTAAAAATAGGACATTACCTGAGATAGTGTCTGTCGCTCAAGTCAAAATTTACTCTTTGCAACTTAAAATAACTTAATCTACAGACATTTTTATGATATTCGGTGAATGTCTAGTTGAAAATGTATACTTGATAAAAAAAAGTATACTTTACATAAATATATACATTATAAAATATGCTGTTGTTTTTCAGTGAATGTCAGTTTTGAATTTGAAAAGATTTGACCGATAATATGGGGTCGCCGTTAATAAGCGGACGTTTGCTGTGTTTGTCTTTTGTTTGTCACCAGCTGTGGGATCTGTAAGAAGAACCAGGACCAGCATCTTCTGCTGCTGTGTGACACCTGCAAGCTCTACTACCACCTGGGCTGTCTGGAACCGCCGCTCACACGCATGCCCAAGAAGACCAAGAACAGCTACTGGTGAGGAGACACCCTGTCTAACTCATAGAAATGGAATGATTAGAAGTGCCATTCCAATGCAAATCAATGAAGCAGAATGGTCAGAGCGGCAGCCATTTTTACGTGTACCATTCTTTGCAAAGATCTAGTGGCCTACTTCCGCATTAAACCGATTCGCGTGTTGTTACCGTGACAACTAACGACAGTTGCCATTTATTTGTGTACTAATCAAATGACCAAGCAAAACAGTTTAATAAGGCTTCTATAGATTTATTTTCTATGGTCTAACTGTCAGGCTGGGAGAGGACATAGTAGTCCAACATAAGTACAAGGAAATTATTTGGACCAAGTGTTAAAATAGCAGCCCCCTCATTGCAGTGACACACTGTCGTACATTAGTGCCCCCTCGTTATTTATTTATTTGCTGTTTGACATTTCAGTTTATTTTGCGACATTTAATCAGTATCAGATATAGGATGCAGAGATGCAGGAAATGTCACACATTGAATACCTATATATCCTTACCTGATAGGAGAGCACTTTTGTGTATCTATTTCAGTTGTTATTTTTCATCTCTGTTGCTTAGTGAGTTTACTTCCACAGTTGAGACTACATTCTAACCTTTCTACTTCCTCTTGCACATGATCGGGATTGTAACAGGAAGTAAGGAGTGTGTGTTTACACTTCAAGTGTGTGTGTGTGTGTGTGTGTGTTGTTTGTCTTTGTGCTATCCTAACCTGTGCCTTCCTTCTGCTTGTGATTGGAAGTAATTCGTTTAATTCATAATAAGTGAGCGAGGTGGCGTTCTGCTTGGGCGGGTAGAAATTAGAAAGCTTTTGGAGAGATAAAATTGCGAGAAGCCGAGGCCAAGTCGTACCTAATTACCAGGATCTGCACGCCAGGAAACTCACCGGAAGGACGGTGCAGGCAGGGCTTCTCAGTCATAGTCATATCATTAGCTGTAAGAACGCTACAATGGAGCTGAAACAGGTCAATGGAACTCAGCCACAACAATGGAAATGCCATGGAAATATTTTTGGGGAAATATCCTGAATCTCCTTCCTGTCCCAAGCATCAGCCTACATTTAGGGTATTGTGGCTAGGTGGTTATCACACTATTTTCATGTAGAAATCTTGATGACCCTTATTTCCAATTAGTTGGTTTTGGATTACTCTCTGACCAAAATGGCTACCACGCTCTACTGTTCTTGAATGTTGGGTGATTATGACATACCCACAATAGTAAGAAATAAAATACAATATGTACTGTATGGTCAAAATTAGAAACCCACAAAGTATACAAGTTTACTTTGTCTAACTTATAAATGCAATGTCATAACCTTGTTCTTTGCCTTGGTCAGCACAATGCCCGAGTCTGTCCTTCAGGCACAGCTTTAATTTTCAACAGATTTCAAGAAGGACATTACAAACCAAAGCCTTAGTTTCGATGTTTTGTGTTTTGTTCTTTTTTTCCCGCCAACCTAATCAGCAGCATCTTGATCTTGTTGTTCTGACATTGATAGTAAAGTCTTCAGAAGCCTGTTTTCCATTGTTAAGATGTTCCCAGATAGTAAAATCAATAGCACTGCACAGGGGGAAGAACAGGTTCTGGACTGTGTAAGATTGTTTCTCTCTACACATCCCTCCACCAGGCAGTGTTCCGAGTGTGACCAGGCCAGCAGTGACGAAGCTGACATTGCAATGCAGACCCTGCCCAATGGCACAAAGAGGTCCCGGAGGCAGATTAAAGGACCAATGAAGTTCATCCCTCAGGAGATGTCTCCAGAGCCCAGGAAACGAGATGTGAGGGGCACGGTGTGTATCACCACATGCTTTATTCATTTTGTTTATTAATGCTGTCATTCACTAGGATTTGCTACCTTCATTTTCTCGAGCAGCTACACTTACTTAACATTTTGTAGGCCTTCACATTTCATGACTTAATATCTTAGTATGATATCAAAAGCAAGACGTCTGATATAATAAAAAAGCAGATACACCCAGGCCAGGCTTCCAAGCCAAACAGATAAATCAGGGCAGACTAACAAAACCTTAGAGATAAAGCAGGCCAGACTAACCAAACCTAACAGATATACCAGGCCAGGCTAACCAAGCCAAACAGATAACCCAGGCCGGACTAACAAAGCCAAACAGATGACCCAGGCTAGACTAACCAAGCCAAATAGATGAACCAAGCCAGAGTTACCAAGGCAAACAGATGAACCAGGCCAGTCTAACCAAGCTCAACAGATAAACCAGGCCAGACTAACCAAGCCCAACATGTATAGCCTAGGACACACTAGACTAGACTCACAGGGCTAATTGCTGACCATACAGCACACAGGTCACACTGATGTACTAAACGGGACTGCTAGCAGAAATTCCAAAAATACACACTTCCGCTGGTATTCTGCCTTAAACATCTGCTGGTGCTCGGTTCAGGTCTGCCATCAGATTAATACTGATCTAACCAGGCTGAACTGCTTCCAATCTACACAGAACTGAGGGGACTTATTCATGTGAAAGGAACGTGGAATGTTAAAGGGGATTCTTGTTGTTGTTATTTCTTTCGTGAAATCAAGCATCTCCTTCTATTTGTTGACACTAGCCTGTGTGCGTGTGTGTTTGTGTGGCATAGCCAGGTTGTGTGTTTTATAAAAGGGGGAAGAAAAATCGACAACATATTTAAACAGATTGTGAAAACAATTCCATCTGTCGCCTTTGGCACGTCTGCCTCTACTCGGCAGATGGAACACTTATCATTATAAATGCTAACTGCTAGATGCTAGAACCAGAGCCAGTTGGCTCCTTCAGCCCTACGTCCCTCCCCTCCCTAACACCCCCCCCCCTCCAAGGCCACATCCCTTGCTTGCGACGGTCGGGCGGGTGGCGCCATCATATGAAATGGTCCAGATCCGGAGTTTATTTAATTATTGGGTCTATTGTGGTTGACTCCATTAAGGTAGTCTATGAAAGGCCAAGGAAAGATCAACATAAATCTAATGCAGACCTACGTTAAAAATAAATAAATAAAATATATTAACGTAACGGGGACACACACACACACACACACACACACACACAAACACACGTAATCACGGTCTCTGCTCAGGTGAGGAAATTAAAACTGGGTACAGTTTGTGCGACTCTGAGCTAAATCAATCTTTTAATTAAGTACATCATTGCATCTTTAACGCCCATTAATCATCTTGCATCACCAGGCAGGATTATAGAAGGTAACGGAGTGGAGGAACCAGCAGTAACTAGATGTAGTAACTTAATTCTCATCATAATTCTCACTAGACTAATGGCATATGTTCATACAGGATGTTCTAGTGTAATCATGAAGGGGTGTTTGGGCAGGGCCACATTTAATCACCACCCGTTTACACTGGAGATGGAGGATGAGAGGTGCAGGGTAGGTGTCAGCACCCCCTGCTGTCACTCCTTTGAACTGAAAATGTTTTATTGGACTCTGGTGTTTTAGCTTACAATTAACACTTCCGCAGATCATATAGGAAGATTGATTTTTGACAATTAACCTTTGTGGAATTTAGTATTTATTGCAGTACAATCATAGGCCAGGCCCAGTTTTAAAAGGGTCCATTATTCAAAATAGTTTCAAGCGGCTTCAACTGCATGAAGTATGCATCCAAGTCTAACTGAAGTGTTATTAGATTCATGTTGTAAATTTATTTTCCATAAAACCATTTAAAGTGATTGATGTGAGATGGACATTTTTCACATCCTACATAAATTACGTTAGAGAGAACCTCACAAATGTAATGTTAAGGTATTCTGTTGAGCGTCATTTTAAGTTCAAGTGTATTGTTTAAGTTTATTGTCGCATGCACAGAAACACAGATGTCGTTGCATGTACAGTGAAAGCTTTTGCCACTGCTCCAGCAATGCAGTAGTAATAAAAAGGTGCAAGAAGAAACACGATAACTATTAATAAACAATAAGGTGCAAAAAAAAAGGAGACGAGATCTAGCATAATATATTCAGTCTGTACATGTAAGCATCACCCACCGAATGATACAGCATGACTTTATCTAGTTGTTTAGTGCTGTAAATATGTAGGCTGTCATAATAATATATCATTCCTGCTGCATGAATAAAAAAAGGGATTGGTTCAAACCAAGTGGTGTGCACTCCACTGTTTTTTAATTTACACTTTTGCAATGGCACACATGACTGACTGGGACAGTGGTGTGCAGAGCGCAGGAGATGCATCAATCATTTCAGGCAGGTAGCCTACTTTTCAAAGTAATTTGTTTGACAATCAAAACACCGGCCATGAATAGAAATGTGTGTCCACCTGGATTAAACATACTGTCACACACAGATGACTTTGGAAGACGAAGACACTAAAAGCCAGGCATCCATGAACATTGAGTTTGAAGGCCTCTTTAACACTAGTCAGTGCAGTTTGAGGAGGCTGAACAGTACCGCAGTGTCAATGGGCCGTCTTACCCCTTTGGCACTCTGCGCACACACACCCTCCAACAGCCACCCCCATCCAAGGGCCAGCGGGATGTCGATTAGCCAGCCCTGATAAATTTAAACAGGGCTTTAGAGCCGTGCCAGCACCGGGGTGCCCTGGTAAAAGCATAAATAATGCAAAGTAGGGCCCTTTCAGTGACTGCCATCGCACGTCTCGCATTTGAAGATCAATGCAGCATTGAAGCTCCTCGGCTAGAGCAGACGCGACGAGCGGCAAGAGGAAATCAGAAAAAGCCGTCTTAATCCCTGAGTACTTCCATCAGCAGGGTACTCAGCCCAGCGTACCTCTGGGCACGGCGCTTTATACAAGTTAACAGAAAAACACATTAACCCAGCACCGCCTGCCACGGCACAACCGCCGACACCGCTGCTGCTCCATTCTGTTCTCTGTGCACCTCCACCTCTCTGGCCCCTTCATCCCTCTCTGACAGAACATACTGACGTAGTAACCTTCCAGAAGGGTATGCATGCCTTTTTTACTAGTTGAAAAGGAAGAGCAGCTTGTTTTTGTGTTATCTTAAAGGGCCGAGAGCCAGCCAGCCAGGCGCTAAGCTATTCAGTCCTTCAATTGACTCTGTTAGGCAGTGGGAGGCCAGAGGACCAGATGAGGTCCTTTTACCATTCAGTCAGGTGTGGAAGAGGTTGGTTATTGACAGAGTCTAAAAACAAAAGACAGAGGAAACGGGTAATAAATGAAAGAGGGCTGGTGAGCGTTTCTCACGGCTTACTCTCAGATGTCTATCTGTGGTGTTCCCTCCTTCAGTGGTCTGAAACTGGGAGGAGGGCTAGAGGCAGGGCTGGGTAGGGGTATCGCAGGAGGATCAGGGTATGGTGGCTGTAGATAAGTGGGATCCATGGAGCGAGGGGGAGGGGCTACATAAATAGAGCTTTCTATCTTGTATGGCTAAAAGGCTGTTATTCTAGCTATGGAGACCTCTGGTGTAGCCAAAGGTGAACCGGAATACCAACCTGACACACAGGAAATAACAAACCATAAATGGTTTTGGAAGGCATTTATTGCTTTCTGTGCCAAACAAATCAGCTTTTCTTCCTAAACAATAACTACAGATTTGTATAAGCAGTCAACCACTGAAGAGAAGAAATCCAGAGTTCCCCCAGTGAACATGCTGTTACATGGTGTGCATGGTTCATTGATACATGGAACTCAAATCAAGTGTCTTCAATTAACACAAATCCATTAATAACTAAATTACCTCAAAATTGTAGCGTAGTTAATCCTGACCAGTCATACTGAGTGCAGTGTTGGTTATTCATTAATACTAACTGTAGTGTTGGTTATTCATTAATACTGACTGTAGTGTTGGTTATTCATTAATACTAACTGTAGTGTTGGTTATTCATTAATACTGACTGTAGTGTTGGTTATTCATTAATACTGACTGTAGTGTTGGTTATTCATTAATACTGACTGTAGTGTTGGTTATTCATTAATACTGACTGTAGTG
>JACXGM010007228.1:8402-31168 GCA_016801145.1 Umbra pygmaea | reverse complement strand
ATACCTTGATATATTATATACTGCTATACCTTGATATATTATATACTGCTATACCTTGATATATTATATACTGCTATACCTTGATATATTATATACTGCTATACCTTGATATATTATATACTGCTATACCTTGATATATTATATACTGCTATACCTTGATATATTATATACTGCTATACCTTGATATATTATATACTGCCCACACCAGAAACTGGGGTGAATACTAGTTGATATTGGTTACTATGGAAAAGTAAATTATATACTAATTATTTGCACAATAAGCTAGTAGTAAACTTATTTATATATTTTAAAATACAGCTTGAGAGAACTAAAATGAGTTTAACAATATTAAAATAAAAATACACAAACAGACACAATTTTTTTAAATCACAAAATGGAAGTACTTATTCTTTGAAAACCCAGGTGTGGATGGTCTATTAGTTGATATAGTATATTTGGAAAGTACACGGGTCACTTGGCTACTTGGTTTTTGTTATTGTTTTCAAATAGAAATACTCCAATACACATATAGATCAGTTATATGTGGTACACAAAACTATAACTTCACTATGTAACCTGAGCGTCAATGAATCGTATTAAAGTATCACCATAACCTATTTTGTTTTGGAAAGACAAAACCTGATAACATGATTGTTCAGTAATTACAAAAGATCTAGGCAGAAATGCTTCTCTATCCGCAATGTGATGAGTGAATGTGTGCACAACACAGGGCATGTGTGGATGTGTGCTTCTATGTGGGTAGTTGATTTTGCTTGTGTGCTTCGATCTGTGATGATTGCTCTGAAAACTGTCAACAGAAGAGAAGGGGGTCACAATAAGCATGCAATTACCATTAGAAACGGGCTGCTAAATCACCTTCAGCAATATGCATTATTGTACATGTACATCAACAACAATGTGCCCCAAACTATGTTGCTGCTCTGACAAGCCTTTAGAATGCAAGGCAATACCAGACTTCTCTACCAGAATGACAAAAGTCATCATAATTCTAACAAAAGGTTGGGTTTCCTGCATTCCTGTAAGTAATGTAACAATATAATTGTGTACATAAAAATATATGGTGGTAAAGTATTAGGCAACATGATTTTTTGTCATGTTTCTGAGCAGAAACCTATTTACATGTTCAAAAACATTACAGTTCTATGCAAACATTGGGCAATTCCTGGACATATTATGTTTTGTTGATTTAAAGAAGTTAAAGCGGAACAATGACGAAAATCTATAATTCATCTATGTTCCTAAAAGTAATTATTTAAGAAGGGTATTCCTGCACAACCGGAGGCTGCAGTTCTAGGACCGCAGTTTCAGGACCCTAGTTTTTTGTGTCTAGATTGCAGCGTGATACAGAGAGGCGATTTTTACTTAGTAACATTATATCCATAAGCTTTACCAAAACCCTTACCCTAACCTTAACCACTCAGAAACCTTGCTGTTAAGCCCATCTAAAATATACTAACAATACCTTCAGTATTTACTTACTGAGTGAAGAGTGAAGCCCAACTGAATATCTGGATATTTTAATCCGTAGTGGACATCATTTCACTGTCTTTCGATCTGCTGTCTATATCATTTATTTAAATTAACAAATACCTCTAAATTGGTAAAAGTCTATAGACAGGATGGTTTTAATGTGCGTTTCAAGCGTCAACACAAAAAACTAGGGTCCTGAAACTGCGGTCCTAGAACTGGGGTCCTAAAACTGCAGCCTCCGGTTGTGCAGGAACATACTACTAAATTATTTGACTGTGTCATCAGGCATCTCTCTCACTTAGAAAGTACAGAGTTGAGCTAGCGGGAGTGCTACGTCAATAGGTTATATGGCTCTGTCCCCACTAATGCTCTAGATACTGTGTGAAATAATGATATTTGCTCAAAAAATTATGTTTTTTTCAGAAAGAAAACACAAAAATCTGAAAAGCCAATTACTTTTGGTCCACAACATTTACATTTGACATTTTAGCCAATTAGCAGATGCTCTCCAGAGCAACATACAGCAAGCACAGGGACATCCCCCAAATTTCAAATGATAAATGTCAATTACATGTTTATGTAACACTGAGCTGAAGTGTAAATAAGGGAAAGTAGACACAGAGTAAAAATTTAATATAACATATTTGAAGAACCAAATCAAAAATTTAGCAATCTCAGATAAAGAACTCAGGAGCAAGGAGCAACATAGCAGCAATACTAAACAACAATGGCCGACAGACTACAGAAATGTGGAGGAAGATATACATGCTAATGAGAGTTATTGTGAACTGGAGGAAGTCCATATATGGTCATGGATGTAATGTCCTGAAATGGCGACAAGGTGGCATCCACACTCCACTAAGCATGACAGGTATAACTTAACCTTCTCTGACATCTTGGTCAAAGATGAGGAAAAGTCAGCGCTGTGAAGGTGCGTGGGCACACTCAAAATTGTTTTCTTTACTTCACACTTCAATAGTTTATTAAAACAATATAACATTGCTCTATCAATTAGATATTCTCATCTGACATTGTCACAGATTAATAATATTTAATCAATTATCATTAATAAACTGTGATTTTATATATACTGTTATTATTAATTTAAATGTATTTACTAATAATTAAATAAGGTTAAGTATGCTATTCATTAGTAGTTCTCTAATCTGGAATTGTGATCAGCTGCACCTTATAGTGGACATAAATGAAGTTTGAGCACAGTAGACAATGACACCAGCAGACGTCTACCTGAACTGTATACTCACCACAGGATGTGGTTGAAACCTGACTTAGGGAAGACAGGCTCATAGTAAAGGATGGAACAGAAGGAATGGATTGGTGACAAACACCACACACATTCTACATGTGTTTAATACCATTCTACTGTATGTACTCTATACCAGCTTTTGTTATAAGCTTTACCCCTCTTGTGCAACCCATTGGGATACCAAAACCGCAAATATACTGCTACCATCACAAATGTGGCAGTTAAAATTAAAACACTACAGCAAACATACCCATCCTACATTGGAACAGAAGCAATTACACATTTGAGTTCCAAATCAGGTCACATGACTCAGGCAAACACACAGATGTTTGATATAACTGATATGTCCTGTTTGGAGTTTACTGTCACCTGTGGCTACAGCCTTAAACAGGGTTAGGGTAGCTTTTCCCTGGCTGAGCTGACAAGATGTTTCCCCCTCTAACAGTATAAACATTTGTAAAATGTGTTATATTTAGAAAAAGGTAAACTTGCACATCTGTTAGGGCACCATTAATTCAGAAAGATACAGTATGTTTTCAGATGTCCTCTTATTCAAACCACATTCTGCCCGGATTATAAGGGCATGGTTGCGGAAGCAGAGAGTCCGGGTGATAGGATGGCTGTCTTGCAGTCCTGACCGGTCTCCGATTGAGATTGTGTGGTGTAGGGCTGAAATTATTCCTCGAATAACTTGAATAATTTGATTACTAAAAAGCCTTGATGCAAAATGATTTACCAAAAAGCCTTGATCAATGTTACCAACGTTGTATCACGCACAGTGTTTCCGCACAGATTATTATTACTGTCGCACACTGGGCTGACGACGCTGCGGGCGACACATGCCAAGAAGACTGACGGCGCAGATTACAAAATGAAGAAAGAGAGCCTAAAAAGTGACAGGCTAAGTTTACTCAAGTAAATGTCCACCTCTGATCATAGGTACACTTCAACTATGAGAGACAAAATCAAAAAAGAAATCCGGAAAATCACATTGTAGGATTTTAAATGAATTTATTGGTAAATTATGATGGAAAATAAGTATTTGTTGACCTACAAACAATCAAGATTTCTGGCTCTCACAGACCTGTAACTTCTTCTTTTAGAGGCTCCTCTCGTTACCTGTATTAATGGAACCTGTTTGAACTTGTTGTCAGTATAAAAGACGCCTGTCCACAACCTCAATTAGTCACACTCCAAACTCCACTATGGTCAAAACCAAAGAGCTGTCAAAAGGACACCAGAAACAAAATTGTATACCTGCAACAGGCTGGGAAGACTGAATCTGCAATAGGTAAGCAGCTTGGTGTGAAGAAATTAACTGTGGGAGCAATTATAAGAAAATGGAAGACATACAAGACCACTGATAATCTCCCTTGATCCGGGGCTCCACTGAAGATCTCACCCCATGGGGTCAAAATGATCATAAGAACGGTGAGCAAAAATCCCAGAACCACATGGGGGGACCTAGTGAAGGACCAGCAGAGAGCTGGGACCAAAGTAACAAAGGCTACCATCAGTAACACACTACGCCGCCAGGGACTCAAATCCTGCAGTGCCAGACGTGTCCCCCTGCTTAAGCCAGTACATGTCCAGGCCCATCTGAGGTTTGCTAGAGAGCATTTGGATGATCCAGTAGAGGATTGGGAGAATATCATTTGGTCAGATGAAACCAAAATGGAACTTTTTTTAAAAACTCAACTTGTCGTGTTTGGAGAAAAAAGAATGCTTTCAAAGAGTTGCATTCAAAGAACACCATACCTAAGCGACCTACTGCAAAGCGACCAGGACGACTGATACGTGTAAAGAAAAGAATGAATGGGGCCATGTATTGTGAGATTTTGAGTGAAAACATCCTTCCATCAGCAAGGGCATTGAAGATAAAACATGGCTGGGTCTATCAGCATGACAATGATCCCAAACACACAGCCTGGGCAACGAAGGAGTGGCTTCGTAAGAAGCATTTCAAGGTCCTGGAGTGGCCTAGCCAGTCACCAGATTTCAAACCCATAGAAAATCTTTGGAGGGAGTTGAAAGTCTGTGTTGCCCAGGGACAGCCCTAAAAGTCACTGCTCTAAAGGAGATCTGCATGGAGGAATCGACCAAAATACCAGCAACAGTTTGTGAAAACCTTGTGAAGACTTACAGAAAATGTTTGACCTCTGTCATTGCCAGTGATGCCGGTAACGCGTTACTTAGTAACGCCCTACTCTAATCAAACCAGTAATCAGATTAAAGTTACTTTTCCAAGTCACTGTGCGTTACTGTCAGGACAGTCGGAGCCAGTGCTAGCTAGGCCAGAACCGTTTGCCTAGCAACACTTATGCCAGCAACATGAACTCAGATTTTCCTTTTCAAAATAATAGCGCTAATAATTCAATATAATAATCATTGTTAATTTATTGCAAAGATAGCTAGTGTGTCCATGTTCATGTGTTGCTAAAATTAGAGTCTGTCGGATGAAATAGACTCTAGTGAATGTTTTTAAAATGTAATCATGTTTTCACATGAGACACTGACAATATATTCAATCAAATTGTGTGTACTCTTATTAAAAAAAGTTAACATGTTAAATTATTTTTTTCCTATCATATACTCGTAATGTTTCTTTACACACAGTACAATTGCATTTGGTTACAATTCACTAGCTTTATAATGAATTAACAATGATTATTGCAGTGAATTAAAACTAGTGCTATTAGTTTGAACAAAAAACGTTAAAAATAATTTATTAGTTACATTTACATGTAGATTGTAAATAGTAAGTTTCCATTACAGTGTTAACAGTTAAATATGTCAAGTCAAGAAAGACTTTGTTTTATTTTTTTATAAAAAACATGTATTCAACTTAAAATGTCAGGAGATGATTGATGTTACTGTTATAAATGCACTTCCAATAAAGTGAGTGTTGGCAAAACCGGTTGTCATGTTTATGTTGAGGCGGCGGGGGTGTTGTTGGCAGCTGCTGAATGTAACTAATAAAGTAACTTGTAATCTAATTTAGTTACTTTTAAAATCAAGTAATCTGTAAAGTAACTAAGTTACTTTTTAAAGGAGTAATCAGTAATCCGTAATCAGATTACTTTTTTAAAGTAACTGTGGCAACACTGGTCATTGCCAACAAATATTGATATGAACTTTTGTTATTAACCAAATACTTATTTTTCACCATAAATATAAACAAAATTATTTCTTATCCGATTATTTGATTAATAGATAGAATAATCGGTAGAATACTCGATTACTAAAATAATAGATAGCTGCAGCCCTAGTGAGGTGCATTGTGAAGCACAAAATAAGGCAACGAAGGCAAGGTGTAGGTGGTGCCATAGGCTTTCCACTTCTTAGTAATGCTTTGAATGGTACTCAGAGGGATAGTTAAAGCCTTTGAAATGTTTTTTTATCCTTCTCCTAACTTGTGCCTTTCAATAACTTGTTACCGTATCGCTTTTACAAGCACCTTTGCAACCATGGTGTGTTCTTTGCATTGGCTTTCACTACTAGTAATGGACTCATCATGGAACAGCCGGTTTTCTTATAAAGTAATCAAAACCACTACAATTAATATCAGGTGGGGGGTAGTTAGCATGGTGTGTGATCTGGGAAGGGACTAGTTGTACCTGAGCAAGTCTATAATCGTAAAGATTTTTTGGGCTGATAATTTATCCAAACCAGGTATTTCAGTAATTACATTATAATATTTATTCAGAATTGTGTAAATGTTATTTTCACTTTGATGTCAAGGGATATCATGTGTAAGTACAGCTCGCAAAAGTTGGACATTTATTTTAATTTCCAGGGTGTAATGTGACAAAAGGATGACCTAAGTCCTTGGACTACAACGCAGAACTACCTGGCTTGACAATAATCTTGTCCAAAACTACTGTCACCGCCAACAGCCCACCTGGCTGTCCTTGTTCCTGTATGAATCAGGCCCCAGGACTACTCACAGGACCTCAACTGGAAAACTTGGACTTAATTGGAAACAAACTTAAACTTTACACCCGGCACAGCGAGAAGAGGAATGGCCACCCCACTGAGTCTGGATCCTCTCCAGGTTTCTTCCTGGGAAGCAAATTTACTGTCAAGATTTACAGCCTTTCAGCTGTTTCCAATACATACATACATACATACATACATATACACATACATACATACATACATACATACATACATACATACATACATACATACATACATACATACATACATACATACATACATACATACATACATACAGTGCCTTGCGAAAGTATTCGGTCCCCTTGAACTTTTCAACCTTTTGCCACATTTCAGGCTTCAAACATAAAAGATATGAAACTGTACTTTTTTATGAAGAATCAACAACAAGTGGGACACAATCATGAAGTGGAACGATATTTATTGGATATTTCAAACTTTTTTTACAAATAAAAAACTGAAAAATTGGGCGTGCAAAATATGTTAATAGTTTGTAGCGCCACCTTTTGCTGCGATTACAGCTGTAAGTCGCTTGGGGTATGTCTATTTTTGCCCATTCCTCCTTGCAAAACTGCTTGAGCTCAGTGAGGTTGGATGCAGAGCGTTTGTGAACAGCAGTTTTCAGTTCTTTCCACAGATTCTCGATTGGATTCAGGTCTGGACTTTGACTTGGCCATTCTAACACCTGGATATGTTTATTTGTGAACTATTCCATTGAAGATTTTGCTTTATGTTTTGGATCATTGTCTTGTTGGAAGACAAATCTCTGTCCCAGTCTCTTTTGCAGACTCCATCAGGTTTTCTTCTAGAATGGTCCTGTATTTGGCTCCATCCCTCTTCCCATCAATTTTAGCCATCTTCCCTGTCCCTGCTGAAGAGAAGGGTGATGAGCTGTGTTGCATTTACGTTTTGCATTGTTGCCAAAAAGTTTTGCATTGTTGCCAAAAAGTTTGACACTCCTTCCATTTAAATATTATCGCTTGCACAGTGCTCCTTGGGATGTTTAAAGCTTGGGAAATCTTTCTGTATCCAAATCCGGCTTTAAACTTCTCCACAACAGTATCTCGGACCTGCCTGGTGTGTTCCTTGTTCTTCATAATGCTCTCTGTGCTTTCAACGGACCTCTGAGACTATCACAGAGCAGGCACATTTATACGGAGACTTGATTACACACAGGTGGATTCTATTTATCATCATTAGTCATTTAGGTCAACATTGGATCATTCAGAGATCCTCACTGAACTTCTGGAGAGAGTTTGCTTCACTGAAAGTAAAGGGGATGAATAATTTTGCTCACCCAATTTGTCAGTTTTTTATTTGTTAAAAAAGTTTGAAATATCCAATAAATTTTGTTCCACTTCATGATTGTGTCCCAGTTGTTGTTGTTTCTTCACAAAAAATTACAGTTTTATATCTTTATGTTTGAACCTTGAAATGTGGCAAAAGGTTAAAATGTTCAAGGGGGCCGAATACTTTCGCAAGGCACTGTACATACATACATATTTGTCCGCTTATCCTGGGTCAGGTCGCGAGGGCAGTAGCTCCAGCAGGGGACCCCAAACTTCCCTTTCCTGAGCCACATTAAGCAACTCCAACTGGGGGATCCTGAGGCATTCCCAGACCAGGTTAGAAATATAATCCCTCCAACTAGGTCCTGGGTCTTCCCCGAGGCCTCCTCCCAGCTGGATGTGTCTGGAACACCTCCCTAGGAAGGATGCTTGAATCACCTCAACTGGCTCCTTTCGATGCAAAGGAGCAGTGGCTCGACTCCAAGCTCCTCATGGATGCCCTAGCTTCTCACCCTAAGGGAGACGCCAGCCACTCTCGTGAGGAAACCCATTTCGGCTGCTTGTACCCTGGATCTCGTTCTTTTTGTCACGACCCAGCCTTCATGACCATAGGTGAGGGTAAGAATGAAAACTGACCAATAGATTTGTCACAACAGTGTGATAAATTGAATGTAACACCACGCTTGCTGCGTGGATTCTCCGACCAATCTCCCGCTCCATTGTTCTCTCACTTGTGATCAAGACCCACTTTTTTACTTCACTTGGAGTAAGGACTTATTCCCTACCTGGAGCAATTAACAAACCAAGATAAAAGTAGGGCTGTAATGGTACACTAGTACGTAAACCTACCGTACGGTAAAGGGTGCTATTTGCGGGTTCACACATACACCTGAATACAAACCCAATTCCAAAAAAGTTGGGACACTACAAATTAAGAATGAAATAATGTACAAATCTCATAAACATGCCTAATATTGGCTCATTTTGGAGTTCATGAGAGCTACACATTCCAAAAAAGTTGGGACAAGTAGCAATAAGTAACACATAAGGAACAGCTGGAGGACCAATTTGAAACTCATTAGGTCAATTTGCAACATCATTGGGTATAAAAAGAGCCTCTCAGAATGGCAGTGTCTCTCAGAAGTCCAGATGGGCTCAGGAATACCTCCAGAAAACATTGTCGGTGAACACAATCCACCGTGCCATTCGCCAGTGCCGGCTAAAACTCTACAGTTCAAAAAAGAAGCCAAATCTAAACCGGATCCAGAAGCGCAGGTTTTTTCTCTGGACCAAGGCTAATTTAAAATGGACTGTGGCAAAGTGAAAAACTGTTCTGTGGTCAGACATGTCATCCGGACTAAAGAGGACAAAGACAATCCAAGTTGTTATCAGTGCTCAGTTCAGAAGCCTGCATCTCTCAAGGTATGGGGTTGCATGAGTACGTGTGGCATGGGCAGCTTACACATCTGGACAGGCACCATCAATGCTGAAAGATATATCCAAGTTCTAGAACAGCATATGCTCCCATCCAGACGTTGTCTCTTTCAGGGAAGACCTTGCATTTTCCAACATGACAATGCCAGACCACATACTCCATCAATTACAACATTATGGCTGAGTAGAAGAAGGATTCGGGTACTGAAATGGCCAGCCTGCCGTCCAGATCTTTCACCCATAGAAAACATTTGGCACATCATAAAGAGGAAGATGCGATGAAGAAGACCTACGACAGTTGAGCAACTAGCAGCCTGTATTAGACAAGAATGGGACAGCATTCCTATTTCTAAACTTGAGCAACTTGTCTCCTCAGTCCCCAGACATTTGCAGACTGTTATAAAAAGAAGAGGGGATGCCACACAGTAGTAAATATGGCCTCGTCCCAACTTTTTTGAGATGTGTTGATGCCATGATATTTAAAGTCAACTTATATTTCCCTTGAAATGATACATTTTCTCAGTTTCAACATTTGATATGTCATCTATGTTGTATTCTGAATAAAATTTTGAAATTTTAAACTTCCACATCATTCTGTTTTTATTCACAATTTGTACAGTGTCCCAACTTTTCTAGAATCGGGTTTGTACATAGAACGTTAAATTATAAATGGCTAGCAACTGTATTTTTAATACTTTTTCAAAAAATCTGATTCATATATAGGTATATATATATATATGAGGATATATGAGGATTTGCAGACGTAATCAACATTGTAGTAATTGTTGCCACTTTTCCAACTTTGTGAGCGTAACACAACAAGGAAATCTAGACCAAAAATGGTGAGTGGTGGTGATGAATTCTCAGCTTCAACTACAGAAAAAACTAGTTGAATATTGCTAAACATCAGTTTTGCCTGTTATTATTATTTATCTCAGACACGTATAGAAAGCGATTAAGATAACAAGACACATGCACATTTCGTGAAAAAATTTCCTGTACGTGTCGGGAAAACAACTGTTATGCTTGTGCTGTATTTGTAGCACCCTTGAGATAACTCAGTCAACATCCGTGTCTTCGTCATTTTGCAACTTTATATATGCCCTGGACATATTTATAGCTCTACACAGCTCAGATTCTCTGACAACTAAAAAACATAAATCTCTAACTGCACACTATCACTTGCCAAATCATGGTAAATTTAAATAGACAGTGCACTATTTTCCCAAATATAAATCTCAATTGAAAAATCTGTTCTTTACAGTAAATTGGCACTATAAAAAATCCATTAAATTCAATTTTCCTTTCCTTCAAACAAATTAGTTGGCCGGGCTACATTAATATTATGGTGTATATTCCAGGGTACAACATATGGAAAGTAAAAAATGTAGCTGAGGCAATGCATGTGCAAACTTTATGTTAAGAGCTTTCTAAATGTTAGGTTTGCTTACATGCTTCACAATGTGACTTTGTCCATATAGTAATTTAGTTGCAAAGGCAGTTGTGGAAACAAAAACAACTTTCTCCTAGCTGCATTCAAGCATTCCAATCAATAGTATATGTTCTGGCCAAAGAAATTTCCATAGGTGTTTATAGTATATTGCTGCGGATATGCGCCCATCCTTTACCAATTTAACTAAAAACAAACTTTTAACAATACATACCGTAACGTGGGTTAGGCGTACCATAACACCCCTAAAAAAAAAGAAATTGAAATAACTCATCACAAGGAATGCTTGTAATGGTTTCCCATATTAAACTGTAAATGCAACTGAAATTGTATGCTTCATTCTTCTTCCTCCAGATGATCCATCATGCCGAAAATATCCAGTTTTGTTTAATTGCTCCACAGACCAGAATCCCCAAACCTCTGTGGCTTCTTTATACAGTCGTATGCAAACGTTTAGACACCCTTAAAAGATTCCATGATTTTCATTTATAAATAATTGGGTGTTTGGGTCAGATTTTTTTTTGATCTATCAAATAACTGAAGGACACAGTAATAGTTCAGTAGTGAAATTAGGTATATTAGATTAACAGAAAATGTGCAATATGCATCAAAACGAAATAGACAGGTGCATAAATATGGGCACCCCAACAGAAATATCACATCAATATTTAGTTGAGCCTCTTTTAGCAGAAATGCTTCCTATTGCCTGTAATGAGTGTCTGGATTCTGGATGAATTATTTTGGACCATTCCTCCTTGCAAAACATCTCGAGTTAAGTTAGGTTTGATAATTGCCGAGCACGGACAGCACAATTCAAATCACCCCACAGATTTTCAATGATGTTCAGGTCTGGGGACTGGGATGGCAATTCTAGAACATTGTGCTTTCATAAATGCCAGAGTAGAGTTTGAGCAGTCTTTTTGGTTGTTGTCTTGTTGAAATATCCAGTCCCGGCGTAACTTAAACTGTGTGACTTTCCTCTACATTATTCTCAAGTATCTGCGAATATTGATTGGATTCAATGCAAAGTTAAGCTGGCTTGTCCAAATATTGCAGTTGTATAACTGAAGTGACTCTGTTTTCTGGTGTGTGTGCAGAGAAGGCTTCTTCCACATCACTCTCCCGTACAGCTTCTCCTTGTGCAAAGTGCACTGAATTGTTAAACAATGCAGTGACACCATCTGTAGCAAGATTAGGTTGTCGGTCTTTGGAGATGGTCTGTGGGCTGTTTTTGACCGTTCTCACCATCCTTAGCCTTTGTCTCTATAATATTTTACTTGGCCTGCCACTTCTAGCCTTAACAAGAACTGTGCCTGTGGTCTTCCATTTCCTCAAAATTTTCCTCACAGTGCACACTAAGAGCTTAATTCTCTGCGATAGCTTTTTGTAGCCTTCCCCTAAACTATAATCTTGAACAATCTTTGTTTTTTCAGGTTATTTGAGAGTTGTTTTGAGGCCTTCATGTTGCCACTCTTCAGAGGAGAGTCAAGGAGAACAACAACTTGCAATTGGCCATCATAAATACCTTTTCTCATGATTGGATGCACCTGTCTATGAAGTTCCAGGGCTTAATGAGTTCACCAAACCAATTGTGTGTTCTAATTAATCAGTGCTAGGTAGTTACAGGTATTCAAATCAACGAAATGACAAGGGAAATGCCCAAATGTATGCACCTGTCTAATTTCATTTTGTTTCTGTTAAACAAATGAACCTCATTTCACTACGAAAAAATTACTGTGTCCTTCAGTTATTTGATAGATCAAAATAAAATTGATGATCTAAACACCCAATTATTTATAAATGAAAATCATGAAAATTTTCAGGGGTGCCTAAACTTTTGCATACGACCGTATGATTTTTAGCACATTGGAGTCAACTTTTAATGTGCTTTTGGGTCAGTAGTGGTGTATGTCTTAGAGTTCTGGCATGGAAAGCTTCTGCATTTAGTATGCACCTTACTGTGCTCACTGAAACCTCAGTGCCTGTTTCCACCAAGTCTTGCTGCAGGTATTTTGCAGTCAGGCAAGGGCTTTTCACAACCTACTCTCAGAAATAATCTCAGAAATCTCAGAAATCTGGTTGCAGACGTTGATAGCTTCCTTTTTCTGTCCCATCCGTATAATGTAACCACTGTTTCCTTAACTTTGAACTTGCAAACTATGCTTCCAACAGTGTCTTTGGGAACATTCAGTGCCTTCGCTATATTTTTGTACCCTGTTCCTTGTTTGTGAATTTTTGGACACTTCTTTTGACTTAGACATGTTTCTCACACACAGTCAAACGTGACATTCAACACAACCCTGTTCAGGTATTTCATGTGTTCCAGCTCAAGCACCCCTGGTGTAACTATTGATGGCCCTGATTAGTTGCATCAGGTGTGCTTGAGACAACACCTGTTTGCATATCTGTGTTGTTGTGAGGGATTCTATTCAGAGAGTTGAATAATTTTAAAACTGGAGAAGTCATAATGAGTTTGGGGAAACCACTCGATGCATACATTGTGTTAAGGAATTTCAATTGGTTTTGTTTAATTTGTTAATTGCAAATTGGATTGCAACTGTATATATTTTAATGTATTTTATTTATATACATTTTCTAGTTTTTAGTTTTATTTTATTTTTTATTTTTGCAAAAAAAATCCCTAAACTAGGAGTCACATTTGAATGTTAAAATATTGTTAAAGTTGTGCCCTATAAAATCTGTTTTATTTTTTGGGCAATTCCATTTAATTTTTAATCAATTTAATTCTGTGATTTCCATTTTTTATGAGAATCACCCCTCTTATGTCACACCTTCATAGAAACACCCTAGGCCAGTGGGTCCCAAACATTTTTGGTTACTGTACCACCAGAGGTCCTATTAACCCTGGTTGGGAACAATTCCCCTAGGCATTAGTTGTTCACTCAGCTATTTCTTTCCCCATTAACAACTGCATCTGTACCAAAAGACTATGAACAATGTTGAATTTGGAAGCCTGCACCACCTAAACATAGAAAATGGAGCTGTAACACAGTAAAAATTAACAGGCAAGACACCAACTTTTCTGTTGGCATAACCTTTAGAAACAGTAGAATCTAAATAAAAACTAAAGGAGTAGACAGACAGAGTAAATATTCCTCAGAAATCAACTTAATTTTACACCTACTCATTAGCATTATGATTAATGAGTGATACAGAGATAACGTAGCATTATCTGTTTAGGGAATTTAGAATTTTACTATTACTTTTTTATTCTTGTGAAGCACATCAAAACATTTGAACGATATGATAGAGGAGCATGCTGACCTCATTCGGTAGACAAATACAGGCTGCATAGAGTGCAAGTTTACTTCCATATTTGCTGCATTTTAATGTAGAATAAATACAGTGAAAATTATTAATAATATTCTGGAACTACAGTAAAAAAAAAGTGTTGTAAAAAGTGTTGCAGTCAGGGTTGCCAGGTGTATCAAAAATGTCATGGTTAAAAACCAGTGAAAATGCCTTAAAACTATCCCAATTTCTTTATGCACAACAGAGTTTACATATTTTTACAATACTGTTCTAGATAATTAAATGCATATTTTTTAGATTTCTTTACCGTATTCTCTTAATTTCTTAACTTTTAGTTGTTCATTAGAGACATTAGAGACAATGCTCTGTTAGAAAATGCACAGATATGGCAACACTGGTTTCAGCATACAGTGTAAAGATACGCTTTTACCATACTTAACAGCTTATATCAGTAGGCTAACGATTGAGAAAGAATGGGTAATTTGATTTAACTCATATCAATTTTATTACAATGTTAATAGTGTAGACGGGAAACACTGATGGACATTTTAGTTTGTTTTAATGAAGATGCTCATCGTTTTGTCAAGCAATCGCTTTACTGGGTTTACATCGGTACTGCAATTCTTGTTGTATTATTTAATGCAGGAGGATGGCTGGATAATTGTTCTTTGCAACAAGGAAATCATAGGGCCATAGTATTTGAAAACACATTTGGCTACACAAATTCTATCTTAAAGAATGAAAAGGGTTTGATTTAAAATGTGGAATTTACTTACTAAATTTACTTAATACTACCACAAGTCTAGGAACACACCACATTCTAAGCCATCACCTGACAGATTTATGCACAAGGGCATGGATTCTGACTGACCTTCGACCTAGGAGCCGTTAGAGATCTGGTCTTGGTGTAACTAACATCAGGCCAATCCTCAGCATTCGTCCCTTTGGCATCACCACCAGATCCAACGGTCTCAGCAGCACTGGAAGACACAAATACAACATTACCTATATGTATTGTAGGCTGACATTCCCTACTTCCTGGCTACGCAAACCAATAACCAATCCATCTGATTGGTCCCAGAAGCTAATGGCCAGAACCAAATGGTCAAATGTGACCAATGGTTTTGGTATTGTGACTTGTTGTGTAATTTAATTATTGTTAATAATATAAGTTGACTGAGAAAACATTCTGATTTACATAAACAACATAGGGAATAGTTACAAGGGGAGGAGAGGGAATTAAATAACCAATGTAACGATGGGGATGACTAGGTTGCCGTGATGATATGAGGGCAAGAATGGAAATCTGTTGTTAAAACCTCTGCTTTTAAAACCTGTGCCATGGGCCCTTTAGTGACCAGGGAGCCAGCACATTTAGTTAATGTCCAACAGAAGTGCTAATTTGTAATGGGAGTCAAGTGAAGACATGTAGACAAATTCTAGGAAAGAAAGAGGGCAGTATAGCTAGTAAGATCCTAGTTGATATCCTATTGTCAATTTTGTGCATTTATAAAATATCACTTTGCTCTGTAATAAAAAATAAATAAAACGTTTCATTTGACTAACACATTTTGTTTTTGGAAACACATTTAGAAACATTAGATGTTCAATAAATAAAAAACTTAACAGAAATCTAAATGGAGTGGATCAGGCTCTGTGCCTTTCTTTGCTAGAAATAACAGAAATACACTGTTACATACTATTTGAGTTGATATGCTTACTGGAAGTTTGGAGTCTACAGTCATGGTCAAATGTTTTAAGGATTGACATAAATACAAATTTTTTACAAAGTCTGCTGCCTCAGTGTTGATGGCAATTTGCACATACTCCAGAATGTCATGATGAAGAGTGATCAGATAAATTTCAATGAATTAAAAAGTCCCTCATTGCCATGAAAATGAACTTAATCCCTTAAAAAAAAAACATTTCCACTGCATTTCAGCCCTGCCACGAAAGGAACACCTGCCATCATGTCAGTGATTGTCTCGTTGACACAGGTGAGAGTGTTGATGAGGACAAGGCTAGAGATCACTCTGTCGTGCTGATTGAGTTAGAATGTAAGCTTTAAAAGGAGGGTGGTGCTTGAAATTATTGTTCTTCTTCTGTCAACCATGGTTACCTGCAAGGAAACATGTGCTGTCATCATTGTTTTGCACAAAAAGGGGTTCACAGGCATAGATAATGCTGCAAGTAAGATTGCACGAGCTGAGAACACTGAAGCAGCAAACTTTGTGGAGACAAGTACTTGTGTCGTTCTCAGAACTTTTGACCACAACTGTATAAATTCCAACTGAAACACATTTACAGGTAAAATCATTGATAATGAAGAAAGCAGAATATTTGCACAGAGTTGAGAGTGTGGCATCTTAACAACAATGGTGTCCTTCTTGCAGCAGCAGCAGCACTGGGGCAATAGGCCTGGCCCCTGATTGGTCCAATCCCTCTGCATTCAAATTAGATATGATATACCTGAGTGGACAATTAAGCTGATGATGAAAAGGGACGGTTGGAGATTTTTTAAAGGAAATATTTAAGCAACATGGTTTGAGTCGAGCAGAAACTATACTCAAATGGCGGGACATCCAGGTTGACTCAAAACCATATTGGCACTGATGGCATGAACAGCGTAGAACAAAATTCTGGGCCCTGTACATATGCTGTCTCTGAGAGCTCCTTCCCGCATTATTCCCAGATTTGAGGTACCCTCCACAGAGTAGGTCCCTATGGCCTATACATATAATTATTACCCCTTTTCTGTACATATGCATATAAAAACATTTCCACTGTGCGTTCTACATGGAATGTAAAAGCATTCTTAATAGAACCAAAAGGAGTTCTTTATCACAAAAGTGATTTCCTATTGAGACAATTGAAGGACCCTTTTAGGATCATTTATTTTAACAGTTTTTCCACAATGCTGACATAACCTACTGTTGGTTGCATGTTGGATTAACTGTAAACAGACGGGCTTCGTCTATAAGCAGCTGTCACAACAGCAAAGCTCTGAAAAATGAGTTCCACAAAAGCCTCTTTGTTTACAGGTAGCTTATCTTTACTTTGCTGAATGAGAAAGGGCCTTGCTAACCGGTAAACATAGCTACAAAAATGTATCTGTTACAATGAATAGATATGGATGTTATGGTTAGTGATTGCATGTGAAGGGAGTGAGGTTGAAAAGTGTGTTTAACAAGGGAGGAGGTTAAGACCAGATGATCCAAACGAATGATCCGATTTCAAAAAGTATCCATATTTTCACAACAGGCGTATAGCATTCCTCTTTAAAATACAGCATCACCTCGTAGTTTAGGAGAGTAGCTAATAAAATAAGGCAGGTTCAGCAGCTTCCATACATACAACCATAAATAAACCCCATCACCATGCCTTCAAGCTACTACAGTGAAATGTGCAGCCTGTCACTCTATCACCTGTCAGAAGACAGTTTCTGTGGCTCAGGTAAAGGGATGGTGAGGCATGTGGACAGACTGCATTTTCTTCTTACATTGTTGCCTGGCTAGATGTACCGTACACTGAGATCAACACAATCCCTTTCTTGGGGGCAAGGTTTAATACAATAGACTGTCACAGTGTGTCATCAGAAGCCTGATTTGGATGCAGTTCAACTGTATATCTAAGGAGAAGGTGATAAGTGTCACCATTTTGCCAGCAGAGATAGGAAATGGAAGGAAAAGTGAGCGCCTCAGTGCAACTAGACAAGGTGTTTAACAAAGCAGGATTTGCATTGCACTTAATCGAGCCACCTTGTTTCCCTATTAAAAAAAGGACCTCTGCCTGATCCCTCATTTGACAAGCATAAAATATAGTTTAAAAGGAAATTTTTCTCCAGAACATTGCAGAAATAAGAATGTTTATGTAAAAAAAGGCTCACTTCACGCATTCTGGTATGTTTTGCACGTCCGAGTTGGAGAAAAACATGGGTGCCACTGCCACCCGGAAAGCTGTTGTTGCGGTAGCACTGGCCGAGTACCAGGTTGCTCCAAAAGCACTACATTACATTTTTTGATTATGATTATCACTATTACTCCACCTTATCAAAAAGCAGCCATTTGAACTTCTAAAATGTTCACTTTATTTCGTGTTTCGTTTATCTTCTGTTAGCAATGCTAGACACGTTTTGCAACACCCGTTTGAATTTAGTCTTCAATCAACATTGCACTCCGATTCCAACAAGACCAATTCCCATACCCACATGCAGCAATACGGACGTAGTAAGGTATTGCAGTAATACGGACGTAGTAAGGTATTGCAGTAATACGGACGTAGTAAGGTATTGCAGTAATACGGACGTAGTAAGGTATTGCAGTAATACGAGTGATTGAAATAGCCATTGAAACAACCAAAGCGGTCCAAAACTATGAAAACAAAGTCACACAGTACTATGAAATATATATAATTATATAATATATATATTACAATATATATAATTATTATGCAGTCTACTCAATGAGCAAATGCATTACTCATACATTACTCATTACTCATATAGAGAGAGAAAGATTGATTAAAGTTGTTGTTTTTTATCTAGCCAAGAGAACCGTGCATTAAAAAAAATCAGCATTAAGTGCAAAAGCAACCACGGTTCCCTCATCATGTGAACAGTTAGTCCTCAAGCTAGCGAGCAACAACAATATGCAACAGCAAGACCAAACAAATTTTAACTGTAATGGTTTAGTTTGACAGAATCAGATGCACTTTTGAGTACATCAGCCTAAACACTGCCAATTTCATGTTGAGGAGCTGATGTAGCACATACCAAGGATATTTGCTGCTGTGACAAACATCTGTATTTTGGTCACTGATGGGGGTAGCTGCAATGGATTCGACCCGGGTCTCGTCACTGCAAAGAGGGTGGATCATTGACAGGTAGCTGGCTGCCAGCTTCTGTCGTAGCTTTAATGCCAGCAGCACTAGTTTAGAAGAGTCAATGCTGATGCTGCTCTCAGCAGCATTAGTGCTTCTTTGAAAATATACAATTATACTCATTGCTAGAATATAATGGGAAACAACCCGGTGTTTGTTTTTCAGATCTTGATTGTATCTAGGGCTGAACGATGTTGTGTTTTATCATCGACATCGCAATGTGCGCATGTGCGATAGTCACATCGCCAGAACATGCGATGTGAAGAAGGGTAGCACCCAATGACAGTATAGGTAGCACCACAGTTTACACAAGTTTGTTGTATGGTTTGTTGCTGGGGTGAAATGCACGCTCCGCATGCCTGCACAGTGATTGGTTCGCTGTGATTGGTTGACGCTGCTCACAGCCAACATTCTTGGTCACTGGCAGTCCTGTACTAGCGAAAGATGAGCGACGAAGAGGATACGCATTATGCAGGAAAAAAAGGATGGTTTCGTACCGAAAAGAAAGTCAAAATCTTTGGGACTATTTCGGCTACAAAAAGTAGGATGTTGACCAAAAACAGGTACCGTACTTTGTCTGGAGTGTTATAAAGTTGTGGCCACAAAACAAGGAAAAAACACCCATTTGTCTGATCACTTAAAACGGCACCACAAACAGCGGCAGCGCCAGACATTTTTCACTGGAGGTGCTAAGGGGGAGCTAGCTCAATGCATGGAGGTGCTGACATGAATTGCATTAATGCGTGCTCAGGCGACCTGCACAACTTTCTTACAACTCAATGACACAAGTGTCTGTTCAATAGGAGAAAACCTAACATTTCACATTTCACAATCTCAAAGTTCCATGGCGAATTCCCAATGAGACAATCACCATAGGCTACTCATGAATAAGGGACAGCACAATGAATGTGTTAATATTGCTCTCACACATTTTGTGTCAAATATTCAGCATTGTAAAAAAGTCTGTTTTGGGAAGTTCATCAATTATAACCTATGACCAGGTAAAGGGAGTTCATAAATAACCATTGACCATAAGGAATATTTTTTTACTCTTTGTTTTAAATTAATTGATGACTGTTTAGGTGTGAACTCTCTTTACCTGCTCATTTTGGTGTTAATTGGTAGTGCTGCGGAGAAGACACACTCAGGTTGTCAATGCAGACTTCTAAATTCATAGCAGCATATCATGGCTCTATTGAGCCATGATATGCTCCGCTGATTGAGAATGAAATCATAGAGCAAATTGTGAAGTTGGAAAAGATCTCTGCATTATTATTTCGACAATTTGAACGCCACCTCGACATTGCAGATCAGACAGATCATGAAAAAGCGCGATCTGGCATTTCCTCCTTGTTGGCAGAGAAACGTTTGGAAACCATGCAGCTGACTTTTGTTATACAAATTTGTATGGACAAAAAGCAATCAAACTTCTCTATTTATGAGTTTTCAATGTGAAAGACCATTCGTTTTTCACGCAAATACTCGTTATTTCACAAACGTTTCTCACGCATAGTGGGACAGATCCATATATTTGCGCACTACTGCTCTCCCTGAGTGAGCGAGCTGCCTGATCAGCGGGATAGTAAAAATAATTAGACCTAATTCAAGCGATTTTGGTAAAAAAATAGACAAATGAGATATAGATATATTTTAGATTTTTCCCCTTCACCTGTAAAAGTTGGACAGGTCAGCACTCCTGTCTATGGAGCTAAAAGAGTCTCAATAAAGATAAATGCACACACTACATTCACATATGCACACCCATGATTCATACATGCACACGCATGATTCATACATGCACACAAATTATTCATAAATACACACACAGGATACACAAATGCGCACAAAATTCACAAATGCACACACAAAATTTAAAAAGCACAGAAGATTCACAAATGCACACAAAATTCACAAATGCACACAAAATTCATAAATGCACACACAATTCAGAAAGGCAAACAAAATTTACAAATGCACACAAGATTCAGAAATGCACAGGACACAATTCAGAAATGTATTTCTGATGCACACACAAATATATCTTGATTTACAAACTGCTTGCAGTCTGTGAACGTCACTGCATTTTTTTAAACAGGAAATGATCTGCAACCAATCAGACACCTCCCTTGTTTTAGCCAATCACAAGAACGCACCCTACGTGGGGGATTGTTTACTTATAAGCCAATCACATGAACGCGTTCACACAGCGCCGGGAAACGGGAGTGTTTAACTTAGATTAACATTACCGATGAAAGGACAACTGTTTTTTCTGCCTCTGTCAAGCATTTTCTGCTCAAATTTCAGCAATGAAAGGCTGTAGTACTAAATAAAATTTAGTACTACAGCCTACTATCCAATGTGATATCATAACGAATCCCCCATAAATTGAAGACTGATGTTGCATAAACAGCACTCACCTGGCTGCAAACATATCGTACCAAATGCACCCACTACATATCCCTCAGTGACCACGAATCGGTATTAGATGCAGTTACCCAGGGGGTCCCCCAGGGCTATGTTCGGGGTCCCCTACAATTCATAATCTACATCAGCCTAACTCAACTAGCGGACTGGGGTACCCAGATAATGAGCGGTACAGACTGAACCAATAGCATCGACTCAACTGGCTCTCAGAAATGTTCCGTTTATTTCCGGGACCTATTTTGGCCAGATCCGTTACGTCTTGCACATGATTTGACTTTTTCCATTACTCTTTAAAGTTGGAACTGTAAGCATACTAATAAAAGCTAAAATATTTAAATCAAGTTACATATGATTCCTCACTAATTATTTTGCCCACCGATATCCAATATGTCCTGACTGACCTATGTCAGTGGGAGGATGCTATTTTGAAACAAACAGTGTTGATTCATTTCTGAGAATTCAAACAAGGAAATGGTGTTGGAAAACTAAGGTTTCCCCGAGTTTTCCTAATTACACTGTGCGATGTTAATGAGAAGTTTTCGGTTAAAGGAAGTGCTGGTACTCGTGGTGCATGTTTTATTGACAGCATCCGAGCTGTACAAGTCAAACTGTAAAAAACATAGGTTAGACCAAAAACATGCAGGGCACAGAGATGGTTCTAGCTAAGCTACCGCCCTGTTTAATCAGTCTGCTCATTGCTGCGTTATTTTTCTTCTTTTTGTGTTCAGGGATCTCCAGATTTACAATGTGTTAAAATTACTATAGCTTGTTCAAAAAGAAGAAAACTCTAATGCAAAAACTGAAAAAATTAAGGAGGAATTAGGGGAAAGTTATGCATGAATTTAACAGATTGTTGAATGTCCATTTGCATAAAATTGTAGCTACCTAACAAATTCGCAAACAGTTATTGCTAAAAATATGTTGTTAATTTACTAGATTTTAGAAAAAGATTAAGTTGGGGCATGACAAAACAAAGGAGCGAAGTAGAGACAGAGAAGAGCCAAAAGAGGGATAGAGAGATAGGAGAGAGGAGCAGCACAGTCAGAGGAGAAGCAGAGTGAAGAGAGACATAGGAGAGAGGAGGCAGTCAGGTTGGGATCCAGGGTTTATATAAACCCTGGTTATACACCACTCTGTATGTTATAGGAATATATAGTTTATATAATCTCTGGTGATACACCACTCTGTAGGTTATAGGAGTAAATAGTTTATATAAACCCTGGTTATACACCACTCTGTACATTATAGGAATATATAGTTTATATAAACCCTGGTTATACACCACTCTGTATGTTATAGGAGT
>JACXGM010007227.1:19276-31271 GCA_016801145.1 Umbra pygmaea | reverse complement strand
TATACAGAGTTGAAGTCAGTAGTTTACCTACACCTTAGCCAAATCATTATCTTATACAGAGTTGAAGTCAGTAGTTTACCTACACCTTAGCCAAATCATTATCTTATACAGAGTTGAAGTCAGTAGTTTACCTACACCTTAGCCAAATCATTATCTTATACAGAGTTGAAGTCAGTAGTTTACCTACACCTTAGCCAAAGACATACATAAAACTCAGTTGTTCACAATTCCTGACATTCAAACCCAGTAAGAATTTAATGTCGTAGGTCAGTAAGTAGCACCACTTTATTTTAAGAATGTGAAATGTTAGAATAATGGCAGCGAGAATGATTTATGTCATTTTTCATTTCTTTCATCACATTCCCAGTGGGTCAGAAGTTTACATACACTTAATTAGTATTTGGTAGCATTGCCTTTATATTGTTTAACTTGGGTCAAACCTTTCAGGTAGCCTTCCTGAAGCTTCCATAATAAGTTGGGTGAATTTTGGCCCATTCCATTCTTTATTTAAGATTTTTTTAAATATCAAGAAATACAGTTTTTACAGTGTCTGTAAGCTGTTCACTTGAAAGAGAAAATAATTTGTAGAATTCAGTTATGGTTAAAATTCTACAATAGCACTTTTGAATATAGTACAGTAGCCCTAGTCGAAGATGTTACAGGCAGCTTGTTGACTTACTACCTACTGTTTTAGTAAGCTGCATATACATAAAGACCTGATCCAGAGCTAGTAAAGTAGGACTAACGGTAGAAGTGGGACTGCATGCCATATTCCTCTTGATATGCCGTCTCAGAGACATGTTGAAAGGCTCTGGTGCTCTGGCGGAGTATGTTCAGGTCATGGAAGGTCTGGAAATCAAAACTCCTTGCATAGTCATCATTCTGGTCATGAGAAGCTCCTTGAGAATGTTCCAAGGATGCAAACTTCATCCTGTGGGGGGAAAATAGCATATAATGCAGTCTATAAATAAACAGTAAGTGACAAGGGTGTGTGATTAATGGCCAGTATACCACAACTAACCATGAAATATTAGCAATATATGCCAAAGCCCTGAGATGTCATCATTTAACAACAACAACAAGGAATGCAATCTAGATTATATACAGTGGCAAGACAAATTATGTGAACTCTTTGAAATTATCTGGATTGCTGCATAAACTGGTCATGAACATTTGTGATCAGATTTTCAACTAAAACACAACAATAGACAAATATAGTTTTCTTAAACTAATAACACATACACCCACCAGCCACTTAATTGGATACACCTGTTCAACTGCTTAATAATGAAAATATCTAATCAGCCAATCACGTGGCAGCAAGTCAATGCACTTAGGCTTTGAGACACGGTCAAGACAATCTGCTGACATTTCTAAGCATCAGAATGGGGACAAAAATGTTTTAAAGTGACTTTGAACGTGGCATGTTTCTTTTTGCCAGACTAGCTGGTATTAGTTTTTCAGAAAGTGCTGATCTACTGGCATTTTCCCACACAACCATCTCTAGGGTTTATAGATAATGGTCTGAAAGAGAAAATATCCATTGAGCAGCAGTTCTCTGGGCAAAAATGCCTTGTTGACGACAGAGGTCAGAGAAGAATGGCCAGAATTCCAGCTGAGAGAAAGGCAACAGTACCTCAAATTACTACTTGTAACCACCAGTGTATGCAGAAGAGCATCTCTGAACACACAACACATCGAACCTTGAAGCGGGTGGGCTACAGCAGCAGAAGACCACTCTGGGTGCCACACCTGTTAGCTAAGAACAGGAAACTGAGGCTACAATTTGCACCTGTCACACTGTCCCAAAGGGGCATTGTGAGGCAGTTGAACTGAGATATGAACTCTATGTACCTGTATATATGTGCTTTCATGCCTTTTTGTGTTCTGTATTATCCAGTCTAAGGTACTGTTTTTTGTTGTTGTATTATGTGTGTATATGGTACGTTGGCACCACCCTCTGGACAACCGTAGATACTGACAGATCTGACAATAGGTTAGTAGTTTAGGTTGGTTAGACCTAATTGACTATTACTATCAGCTTCTGTAAATCAGTACTCACCTGCTTTATAAGTTCAGGTGTCCAGAGGGCAGTGCCGTTCATTGATGTTTGTCTAGTTTGATGATATGTCATCCAGAGGGGAAGTTCTGGTATGTAGTGTACTGTTTCTGTGTAGCTTGAGTATAAACATACGTTCTTTGTATTTTTAGCCTAAGCGTCTATGCCGCTACAGAGCATAGAGTATAGTAATATTTGTTGTGCCTTCTATGTATAAGTCGAGTATATGCGTACGCTCTGTGACTTCCTGTGTTCTTAATCGCATAGTATCCTGCTATACATATACTGTTGTGCTACTCGCTACCTTTTCATCACTACTCTACCGTTCTACAGCCCTGGATGACTTCAACAACCACCTGCTACTTGTCTGGTCTCCTTCTCTCTCCACATGCCAATTGTGACCGCACCGGCCCAACAAAATTTGACAATAGAAGATTGGAAATATTTGCCTGGTCTGATGAGTCTTGATTTCTGCTGCGACATTCAGATGGTAGGGTCGGAATTTGGCGTAAACAACATGAAAGCATGGATCCATCCTGCTTTGTATAAACAGTTCAGGCTGGAGATATAATAGTCTGGGGATATTTTCTTGGCACACTTTTGGACCCTAAGTACCAATTCAGTATTGTTTAAATGCCACAGTCTACCTGAGTATTGTTGCTGACCATGTCCATCCCTTTATGACCACAGTGAACCTATCTTCTAATGGCTACTTCCAGTAGGATAAAACGCCATGTCACAAAGCTCACATCTCAAACTGGTTTCTTGAACATGACAACGAGTTCACTGCACTCAAATGGTCTCCACATTCACCATCTCAATCCAATCGAGCAGCTTTCGGATGTGGTGGAACGGGAGATTCGCATCATGGATGTGCAGCCGACAAATCTGCAGCAACTGTGTGATGCAATATCTCAATTGGACCAAAATCTCAGAGGAATGTTTCCAGCAACTTGTTGAATCTATACCACGAAGAATCACTGCAGTTCTGATTACGAAAGTGTGGACTGCAACCCAGTACTCGCAAGGTGTAGCCTTGAGTGTATATGAGTGTATACAAGTGGCTAATGAGTGTATATTTCTTGATGTTTTAAAGATATGAAAAACTATTTATATGGGATAATAAATCTCTAGAGTCTAGACTATGCAGTTCTTTGTTGCACAGAAAAGCACAGCTTTAAATGCATGATTAATATCAAAGACAAACCACTGCATGTCATTAACAAATGCTGTTACAGCACACCTTGTCATGTCCTCATTTCAATTCCTATTCAAATTACAAATCCTTTTCATTTTCACTGCACAAAATTCCACAAAGCCTCTTTAGAGCTGCTATTTGTATAATTCAAGCCATAACACTGGAACTACATTTTCTTTCCAGCTGACCAGTTTACAACTGTTGGGTGGAACAATGTGTTTAGAGTAAGTTTAATACATTACTGAATTGAGTTTTGCGCATAGTAGCTTAGTAGTTTCATTTGTATATGTGTGTTTTCTGTAATAAACACTGTTTACTTTCACCGTCTCACTCACAAACACATGGATTGTTACAGAATGAACCACCAAACAAAGCGATGGAGGAGAAGGCATGGCAGACCGGCACAGATAGGACATGGAGAATATTACGACCCGGTCGTGGAGGATGCTTATTTTGACGAGTTGGACAATATCATCTGCACCACTCTCGACAGCGTCCATGTAGTATATGACTGGAGAATACTGTCTATGGTGACAGCCCAACAGATCAAAAACACTCCCCTGGAGTGTATAGATGTAGTCAAATTCTTCTATATGTAGATGTGTCAAATTCTTCCATATGTAGAAGACATCAGAAGACTACAGAGGGTACACTTCAAGATGCAAACCACTGATCAGCCTGAAGATTTGAAAGGCAAGACTACAGTTTGCTAAAAAGCACCTAAAAGAGGCAGAGGAGTTCTGAGAAAAAACTGTGTACAGATGAGACAAAGATGAACATGTAGCAGAGTGATGGAAAGAGGAAACTGTTGAGAAAAAAAGAAATGCACACCCTATGGATTGGGCCTGTATGTCTGCCATTGAAACAAGCTCACTTGTCTTCATTGATGATATGATTGCAGACCGTAGAACAATGACTTCTGAAGTCTAGAGAAAGATTTTATCTTCACAGATTAAACCGAAGGCCTCCAAACTCATTGAACGGCACTACATCATGCAACAAGACAATGAACCTAAACATATTGATAGAGCAATGAAGGGGTTGGTGGAAATTCCTTGACTGGCAGTGTCAATCACCAGATATGAATCCAAATTAACATACATTTTACCTGCTGCAAAGGGGACTTTAGATGGCTGCAGTCAGTGACTGACTGGGGACAAAAAACAGCCCTGGCATTTCCACCCACCAGCGGCCCATCAGTGGTGGTGGGGGGGCGCAGCGCAAAGTGATATGGGCCGCCGCCGCTTACAATTAAAGGGGCCGCATGGCTGTGACAATCATGAGGCTCTCTGAAACAGCCCATGACAGCCCAAATGGCCCACAAGACTTGCCAGTCCTTCACTGGCTGCAGAACAGGCTTGGCAGAGCATCACCACAGCAGACTCCCAGCATCTAGTGATGTCGATGCATCACAGACTTCCAGCAGTCCTTGCATGCAAAGGATATGTGACCAAGTATTGACAATTATTACTTTATTCTACATTATGTTAAACTGTACAATGTTTTTGGTGCCCAAAATGGTTACATGCCTTTAGTTACCCTTTGGTGGTGTGATCTTGGCAATGTGGGTGGGTCTGAATCATGCCTGATGGTCGTGCCTGAGGTTCTTTTTTGCAGGCCAAGACTCCAGAACCCCTTGGTCTTAGTCCCCAGAGGGGGGACGAGAGACAGTTACGGTATATACATAGATGTTTGGGATCTGAGTTATATATTGAGATACTGAATTGAGGTACTAAACCTAAGGTACGCCCATTCTAATGTTTCTGATGTCATGTTGATCGTAGGAGGACCCAAACCCTTGGAACATGCTTCAGGAGCATGTGGCCTGATGACTCCTTCCTCTCTCTGTCCTGTGCCCACCCCGCTGTGCTGGTGCCCACATCACTGCTGTTGGTGATCTTGTTTTCTGCCTGGCGATTCCTGCTCTACCTCTCCAGAGTGTGTCCCGTTTTCCCTGCCCAAGACCACCGAAATGTGTTGATGCAACACAAAGACTGTGGTCACAGCACACCCATTCGTATCTTTGTTTACGGACACTAATTGAATACTGATAAATGATGTGGCCTTAATAAAATATGCTGTGTACCTTTGTACCTTTCCCCACCCAATACATCCAGAAGAGGACTGCCCACCTCCTTTTCTAGCCATTATGCATCATCTTATTGTTGTTTGCTCTTTGGGGTTTTAGGCCGGGTATCTGTCAAAGCACTTTGTGACGACCGCTGTTGTAAAAAGTGCTTTATATAAATAAATTTGATTGAATTTGATTGAAGTTCTGCAATTGTTCTACTGCCACCCTGCTCCACCTTATATTCCACAGTCTCACGTTTACTACCAGGTCATGGTCCTTGCCTAAAGAGCAGCCAGCCGGCCTAAAGCAATACATAAACTCTACATCCCTATTTGTGCTCTTCATTCTGCCACCTGTCCATCACCCAAATGGTGGATACAGCTTCACCTCAAACATGGACAGAAGAGTCCCTGGCAAGTTCTGAAACCTTACTTTACAAGAGTATCTAAAATAACTCCACAGCCCCCATACCTGTAACCCCACCATTGCATTTTATGAAACAATGCTTGTTTTTTATTTTCCTTCTACAACCAAATTTGTTGGTTACTACTTTACTGATATTACTACTTTACTGAATACTTACCAATATAACTTATTTATGTAAGGAATAAGGTGATGTCTGGGGCACACTCTAACGTATCTGACTATGGTTAAAAGCGGTAGCAGATTTGACCATGGTTAAGAGGTAGCATATGTGACCATGGTTAAAAGAGGTTGCGTATGTGACCATGGTCAAAAGAGGCACTGTGTAAATACAGCAGTGCAGATTGTGTTTTATTCAGCCAGGTACCTGTGATCCTGCGTGTGAACAATGTGGACTCTTCCCAGCTGACCAGGGTACAGCCCTTGTACATCCTTCCCCTGATGTGTCATGCTGTAATTATAATAAGTAAATCTCAGAATAATACTTCGTAAAAGTAAATGTATGAATAACTAATAGCAGGTCAATGTCATTAAGTACATACACTGTAAAAAAAAACATAATTACTTTAACTCATTTCAATAAATGTTTGGGTGGCAGGGTAGCCTAGTGGTTAGATCCCTGAATCCCCAAACTGACAAGGTAAAAAAAAAAAATTATATTGGTTAAAAAAATAAAAAATCACTATGGAGATGGCACATTAACTCCCTTTGCAATTTGGTGCTTGTTTTTCTCAATAGAAAATTCATCAAGTTAAGTTGTCAGGATATATGGTATACAGTGTTTATAGAAAAGAATCACCCCCCTGTAAAATAATCACATTTTGTTGCTCTGCAGCCTGAAATGAAAACGGACAGACACAGTTTTTGTTTAATTCAGGTGATTGTACAACTCATAACATCCAAGTGAAAGACATAATACCAACTTGTCAGAAAAGAGAAATTACAAATTAAAAAACAGAATTCCTGAGTTGGAAAAAAAATCCCCCCCCTCCTAAAAATGACTTGTAGACCCAACCAGGTGTTGTTTATCACCTTCTCAATAGCACACAAAGTCAATTGACTTCAACTGTGATCAGCTGTGGTCATTTTGATTAGCTCAGCATGAAACTAGCTTTTCCTGAAACATTTCAGCCCTTGGTAGTGCAGATGAAGACAACAATCAACTATGGGTGGCAAGGCATTGTCAAAAGATCTACGGGATAAAATTGTGGACAGGCACAAGTCAGGAAATGGATACAAAATGATTTCAAAGGCTTTATCAGTGCCTAGAAGTACAGTGAAGTCCATTATTAAGAAGTGGAAGGTATTGGGTACAACACAGACCCTCCCTGGGTCAGGACTTCGCTTCAAACTGGATAAAAGAGCCAGGAGGAAACTGGTCAGAGAGGCTACCAAGAGGCATACAGCAACTGAAGCAGTTTCAGGAATTTATGACAAAGAGTGGTCATTGTGTGCATGTGACAACAATATCACGAATTCTCCACAAATGTGGCTTGTATGGGAGGGTTGCAAGAAAAAAGGCACTCTTCAAGAAAGGCCACATGCAGTCACGACTGAGCTTTGCCAAAACGTACCTTGAAAATTCTAAGGCCACATGGAAAAAGGTGTTATGGTCAGATGAGACTAAAGTGGAATTGTATGGCTTCAACACCAAGCAATTTTGTCTGGCGAAAATCCAATACAGCTCACCATCTAAATACCACCATTCCCACAGTAAAGCATGGAGGTGGTAATATCATGTTATGGGGTTGTTTCTCTGCAGCAGGGACTGGAGCACTTGTCAGGATAGAAGGAAAAATGGATGGGGCAAAATACTGTCAAATTCTTTTTGTCAACATTTACATTTTTGTAATATATCACATAATAAAAAATTATAAATAAAAATGAACATTTAAAATCTACAACATTGTGGTTATATCTTGCCAAGTTCTTTACTTTTTGCCTTCCTGAACATCTTTGGTTGAAAACAACAGTCACAGACTAAATTAGCCAAGAGCATAAAGAGATCTGGGACCAGGCATGTTGTATTGTACCTAACCAATCCAACACACCTTACTGTTGATACAGATGTTCTAGGAGATGTGCCAGTGTCTCTTCTTTCCTTGAACTCTTTGAATTCATGCAGCCTCATAGCTGCCCCTGACCCGGCCATCCTGGAGACTTTAACTGCAGAAAAATGCTACAGTGTGTTGTTGTTTAGCACCCTGCAACCTGATATGCTAAATTCTTTTTTTTTCAGCATTACCATAGCATTATGCTAGTAGTCAATTGTATTCATTCAACTAAGCTACCAGGTATTATACAACTTTGTCTGAAACTCTTGAATAAATACATTTCTAAAAACAATAAATGGAATTTTTAAATCAACATAAAACAATCAATGTCATCAACAAGAGAAAACAAGGTATAGGCAATATTTAACGTAATCTTGATGGGATAAGGTCTCACGTCATTAGTTCCTTAAACAGCATCATTCTATCTTACCTGTGGATCAGGGGATAAGAAAAGAGATGTGCTGTACTGCTCACTGGTGTATTCACGGAAGAGCAATTGGTCCAAATATACCAGGGTCCAAATTAGGCTCTGGTCAAAAGTGTTGTGCTTTACAGTGAATAGGGTGCTATTTGGGATTCAGGCGATACATAACATTACTAGCTAATGACTCTGCAGGGAGCATGCATCCTGCTTTGGTTACCATGGGAGAGAGAAACCCAACCCTGCCATCTCTACAGCAGACCAGTCGCACTCAACTGACACTCGCAGAAAGGGTCAACTCATAAACCACTTTAATTAGGCTGCTTTAGTCAAACTAGCACATCTTCAAGTCAGTGGATGAAAACTAACCAAGGCCTGTATTCACATTGAATTCAAGCATCTTAAAGCAGGAACTATTATCTAGAATATAACCCATTAATCTTACTTACTATAATCCAAAAAGGTCAAATGTATTCTCAATCAGCACTGCTAATCTGAAACACTTCATGAATTGGGGCCTTACAATGATTTCATTGTAGTGTGGGTTGCTCAGCTGGGGTGAATGGGTTCAGTCGGTGGATTCCTGCAATTTGTATTTTAAACACAAGGGGGGGGTGTTTCTTTGCAAACACCCTCTCTGCTTTAGTTTTAGTGGCCCACAAAATCAATACTGTGCTTTATCATTTTTATTTGTGTGGAGGCACCACACCCAAGTCATGTTAGTCAAGCCAAAACAAAAGGTTTTCGTATTTTAATAGATTGACAGAATGAAAACAACCCCATTGTTCAACAGCAATAATGCCCTACACCAAACATCAGACAATGGCATTTGAAGTACTTGATTCCATTTGTACACATGTACATTACATGACACAGCAGAACCAGTACAAGCTGAGGACCTACATGACATCACATGATTACTACTGCCCCAAACATCAGACAATAGTATCTTAATTTTCAGACACATGAATTTGGGATGGAAGTAAAAATGTTTAAATAGTTGACATTATGTCACTAAAACCCCTTATTTAATCTTCTTTGTGCAGGTTCATTTGATGTTCAGGTCTAGGAGCTCCATGCTTTCCTAGGCATGCTTCGATGAAGAAGGTTAGACTGGTGACTCGTATGAGAATATTTAAACACAGCCCCCATTCAAATAGTGAAATATATTGAAAGAATTAAGAAACACATTTCAAATAGCAAATACATCAACAATATTCACATTTTCAACACTGTCGACTGTGTAAAGGCTTCCAATTGCCATGACCTATTGTAAGTCTATACTTGATCGCTTTTGTCCACATATTTCACGGCACAGGGGACCAACAAAAGCCGGGGACCAACAAAAGCGAATGGATGCCATGAGGAGGGAAGTCGTCGGAAAATCTGTCTACACGTGACGTCACGAGATTTCCTTAGAACCAGTGGCTGCTGGAGCGAGTGGCGGAGCCGGGGGGGACTGTCGCCGCAATTTATTTATACTAAATATTATTTCAGGGCTTTACAATTGGCCACAGCTTCAGCAGCTATGGATACATCACGGTTTTTCTGTTTTTATCACTGACTTGCTGTTATTTTCAAACATTTGCCAGCGTTGGAAGCAAGACAGAGCTCTTAAGGGGGTGCCCTTATCGTATTTGGACTGCCAGGTAAAATACCACAATAACATTCTGACGGAATTGCACATGATACATAACAGCAGATAGAGCACGAAGCCATTGCCTTGTGGATAATTTATGTGGACCGGTCGAAGCGTATTTTCAACGTTAAATGGGTGGGAACATACGTTAGCATGTTAGCTTGAATGCACGTCATTTGCAACTTCGGGATGCGATGCTGCTGGGATGCTGCGACGGGAGGGCTGGTTCTTCTAACATGATGTGGAATGCTAGGATGATGTCTGGCTTCGGCCCGGTCTGTTGGTGCGCCCTGAACAACCATGTCTGTTATGAATCATACAACCACCTGTGTATATAGTAAGAACTACATTTAAAAGAGCAAACGCACAGGATAGGACTACATTAAAGTAAACCATAAAAACGACAAGGAGCCTCCCTTGTCAGCTCGCAGTCTGCTAGGTAGCGTTCGTTAGCATCGGTGGCTAAGTTAGCATCCATCAGCTAGACGGACTTGGTTTACCATTTATGTCCCATAATCAGTTGACATTTCACGTATCCATCTGCTGGAACCGGGATAATTGTTTAGATATCACCATTACCCAGCAAATACATTGTTTGTTTATAATTAATTGTGTATGTCGAAGGCTATTGTTATTATGTAATAGCAAATGACACCACACGCCCTTGAAACAAAAGCTGTTGTTTCAGTATTTGTTTGCATGGGGCGCATGGCTTAGCCATGTCTTCTATTTGTATCAGGGAAGATTATTGCTGAATTGGTTGCAGTTGTGAGCATGCATTCGCTTCTGAAATGGAACCCCTGTTCTTGTCAGCCATTGTTTTTGTTGTCATTGGATTGCTTCCATTTGTTTTCCGTTCCAGACCCAGGTCTTCCACATCAGTCGACAGTTTTTGAAAGGCATCCAATTTTGCATGTTAGATAGTTCCTACTTGTTTGGCTTCAAATAAACAAATTCTACACCTGAGTTGACATGCACACAATTGGGTGTCTATTTGGAACACAGGATCAGTAATGATACATGGTCATTATATCATTAGAATCGTTAATGTTTTTCCAACCAAAAAGGACATAAATTCAACCACATAAGTTGTCTCTAAACTTGAAAATCACAATTTACTCAGGGAAAACTAATTTTTCTAATCTGAATGTAGGCCTGTTATTGACATACTGACTGCTGAACATTAATCTCTCCTTGGGTTCTTGTATGATCGGTGGGGTTCTGTCATTACAACTTCGTTTTTTGTGTAATAAAAGTCATGTAGGTTTTAGGCTCATTTTGACAAGTTATAGACCACAGTGAATTTTCTTATTTTATAGCCCTCCAATCCCATATATTGGATAACCCTCAGGTAGCGTCCTCACAGGAAGCATTATCTTAAAGCATAGTAAGTAGTTCAAAAGAGGCAAATCCTTGCACAGTCCTTATCCGTGCTCTGACTTTGCTTCTGACGTAGTTAGTGCATACCCTAATACACCACTTAGAATAATCCATAGGTACTAGAATAGACACATGGTGGCCTGTAAAGGTGTAGCATTTAAGAAAGTCTGGTGGATATACCCACATCAGCAACCTTAGGCCTGCCTGAGAAGAAGAGAGAGGAAGGTGGGGAATAACCCGCCGGCGGGCAGGGAGGGGACGGGAAACACGTTCTGGGTCTTAACAATGACTCTGGCGCTCACGTAAGTGTTTGTAAAGGAACCAGAAGGGGAAGGGGGTTTTGGGAGCGTGTGTGGGTGTGGAGAGAACGATCCACGGACATTTTCTCCCTTCCTTATTTCCTTCCAGGCTGAGTCGTCGCTGGAGTGCCTGAAGAGAGAGAGAAACATAAGACGTCGGGAGAGTGCGAGACAGGAAACGAGAGGCAGAGATAGACAGCGAGTAAAGCCGGAGCGGGGGGGAGAGAAGTGAAGAGGAAAGAAGGTAGGCCAAAGGAGACTGAGGTAGTGAGAAGAAAGCAGCAGAGAGAAAGAGTCTTGGGATTTGAAGGAGAGAGGGTGAGGGTGGGAGGAGAGCAAGACAGTCCACATAAGAGACTGAGTGAGGAGAGGAGATTGTCCGTGCCGTCCGTGAGGAAGAGTAAGGGACAGCAAGGTCGGAACTGCTGACCCCGTGCCCCCCCCCCCCCCC
>JACXGM010007227.1:0-13820 GCA_016801145.1 Umbra pygmaea | reverse complement strand
TTGATAATCTTTGACATATTAATGCTATAGGAAGAGTCCTCCCTATTCGAGACCAAGGGATTTTTGTGATTTTTTGCGATGGCACCAAGGTCATGTCCAGGAAATTAAGATCTAGAAAATATTGCCAACTCAATTGCTCTTAAAAGCACCAATTAAATTCAATGTGAAGTGCCATCACATTTACAACAGTGCCTCAAACTAACATTTTGATCACACACAGGCAGTTAGATAAAAATCTACTAGTCACTCAGAAAATTTAGCCAGTATGTTTGACAAAATTTACTAAAAATAATTAATGTATTCCCAGTTAGAAATAACATGGTATTCTGCAGTGTTTTTTAAATGTTTGTGACCAGGATATAATATGAGACTTAAAGGTTTTAGCTACCCTTTCATGTTACCATGGTAACAAGTCACTTTTTTTTCAGAGTATCTGTCACTTTCAATCTTGAATTGGGCTATTCTTTTCAAGCAGTTTAAACTCTTAACATCATTAATGTAAATGAAAATGTCCGAAGTTGATGAACATGGGATTAAGTCTCACTTTAAAGAAATTTTGTCTTGTGCAATGCTTCTAAATTCTTGTCCTCTCTTTCTGACACTTGCTTATTCAATTCGTCCACTGACGCATGCAGATGAATAAAACGTGATTGCTTTGTCCAGCTATTAAATGTAAAAAATACTTTTTATATCGCTATGGTAGATTATGGGTATGCAATAAATCACACATTTTATATGTGCATAATTCAGACAACATTTTTGAAGTATTAACAGTAAATGAGCACTTGCGCTCTGTAAACAGACCTGTGTGAGTCAGTGTGACCATCACGGTGCACTCTGAATGCACAACGGCTAACATTAGCTAGCCATCGTACTCCCAATCTGAAAGAACAATGCCGTGTGTGAGAACAAGGTCAAATCATGGGCACACCGATTTAATGGAAAAAAAGACAGACTGATTAATTAGTTTAGCTCAATCAATGTACTTGTTGAATTGTCATTTATTTTATACAAAATCAATCATGATTAATTGCATGATCTACTGTATGTAGTTAATTTCGATATAACCCAATTTTTTAATATGTTCAAATTTGGCTCTAAATATAATTTTTTTTGTTTGAAACGCAGTGCATTTTGCTATAAAGGCCAACTGTAAAATAAGAACAGTGCTTGACTTAACAGTGCTTGATGAACAGTGGTTGTATTAACTAAGTTTAGGAGCCATCTTTTCCAAGTTGTCTTTTAAACCAGATTGTCATCGATGAACACCGTTTTTTCTTGAGCTGATGGGGCCAGGGTCACCTGCCAGTACCCCTTTGTTAGATCGCGGGTGGATATGTACCGGGCCCCTCCTATGCGCTCCACAAGATCATCTACCCGGGGTATCGGGTAGCTATCAAACCAGGACAGCTCGTTGAGTTTTCTGAAATCATTACATAAACGCAGTGAGCCGTCGGGCTTAAGCACTATCACCACCGGGTTGGACCAAGGACTGAACAACTCCTCGATGATGTCTAAGTGGTGCATGTGTTCCACCTATTCATTCACTGCTTGTTGTTGGACCTCTGGTTTACAGTAGGGTTTTAGCCTGACTACTATATCAGGGTCCTTGTGAGTGTGGTTTTGTATCATGTGAGTGCAGCCTGGTTGCGTGGAAAACACCTAGGAGAACTGGTCTACGATTTCTTGTAACCCATGTGGTTTTTGGGGAGTTAGATCAGTCCCCATGGTCACTTTTTCCCATTCAACAGTGGCGAAGGCAGACACTGGTCCCGGCCTTTCCTGCCATTTCTTAAGGAGGTTTACGTGATACACCTTTCCCCCTGCCATCTTCCCAGCTGGGAAATCCTGTAATTCACTGGGCCCGTTTTTTGTTGATAGTTTATGGGCCCCTCCAGGTGGCCAGGAATTTGCAAGCTGAAGTAGGCACTAAAACTAACACCTCGCCCGGTTGAAATCCCCTTACCTGTGCGGAGCGGTTGTAAGCTGATTGTTGGTGGCGTTGCGCCTCCCATGTGTGGCCGTACTAGCGGTAGTATTAAAGCACTCCGTCAGTCCCTTCATTTGAGGGTGGTACACAGAGGTGTGTAGCTGGTTTACTTGTAGAAGACGACAGAGCTTTTTCATCAGGTGGGACATGAAGGTGAATTCCTAGTCCTTTAGTAGGTCCTTAGGTATGCCCACATGGCTAAAGAGAAGGAATAGCTCTTTACCACTGCTTTTGAGGTAGATGTTCTGAGGGGAACTACCTCGGGGTAACGGGGGTTGCATAGTTCACTATTACCAGGATATATTAATATCCCCTGGATGACCGTGGCAGGGGTCCCACAAGGTCCATTCCTATCCTTTCAAATGGCAAATCAATGAGGGGAAGAAGCACCAGTGATGCTGGAGGGGGTCGCATTGCGGCCTTGTGTTGGCAAGTGGGACACTGTTGGCAGTAAGTGCTGCAGACATCAGCTTCCAGTCCGGGCCAATGGAAATGGTCATGCACCCTCTATAGAGTTCCTGACTGCCAGGTTACCGGAAAGGGGGTGTGAGTGCGCCAGCTCTAGGATGGTGGAGACTTTGGTCCGTGGGACCACTAACTAGATCATTCCCAATGCCCCAGGGCAGTGATGGGGACATCTGCCCTGCATAGGGTGCCGTCTTTCGGATAAGACGTTAAAACGGGTGTCCTGACTCTGTGGTCACTAAAGATCCCATGGCACTATTCGTCACTATTCGAGTAGGGTTGTTAACCCCGGTGTCCTGGAACAATTTCCATTCTTGCCCTCATACCATAATGGCAACCTAATCATCCCTGTCTCTCAATTGGCTCATTCATTCTCCTCTCCCCCTCCTTTCCCCTTCCCCCAGGATGTTGCTGCAAATTAGATAGTGTTCTCAGTCAACTTGCCTAGTAAAATAATGGTTAAACTAAAACAAAAAAAACTAAACTAATATATCTACCGGATCCCCCCGCCTCTGGGCGCGATAGTATAATAGACCGTTGTGTATTAGAAAGTACGTGGCAGGCAGAAGGTCCTGGGTACCCAGCCATCCTTCCATCATCAGGACTCCAAAAGTGTTTGAGTCGTCCTCTAAATGTTCAGCTTGTAGCCACTGATCCACTAGCCGGGGGAGTTTAGCCATCTGTGTCCAGATTGGGACCCCCATTTGGTAGCTCCAACCAAGGAATTGCTGTCCAGCAGCAGTAGGGGTCAATCCTAAGTGGGCTAGTATTTCATCTTTGAGTCCCTCATAGTCATGTGCTTCTGTGAGGGGGGGGGCGTAGTAGGCTTGCTGTGCCTCACCAGTAAGGAAGGGACCTAGAATACAAGCGTGCGTGCGTGCGTGCATGTTATAAGGAAATAAAGTGTGCTATATCGTATTCATGCATTGCTATAGTATGCAGTCCATCACTTGGTTTCAAAAACTCAATGTGGCCCTCAAGCACATTAGCTATCTTGGTGGATGGTTAACCAACCTTTGAAAGATGCAACATAATTGATTACTTTATTAAATGGATCCAAAATTCAATGGAATTGAAATAGACTCCCTTGTCCTAATGCACAAGGGAGTCTACTAGTATAATAGGCAAATGCATCGGGTAGGCAAGGTAGCTGGAGATTTTTACCTACAAACATTAATAAACTGGAGCTGTAACATTTACATGTTATGGAAGTTGTTTGTTAATTCCACTATTAATACATTTTGGTGGAACTGCGACATTAGAGACATTCATTCTTAGGGTCCTACCGGATGCTAGGGATGGAAGAACAAATCAATAATGCAATATATTGCAATAACCTTTTTGCCAATATTGAAATAGGTTCTCAAACATACATACATACACACATACATATACATATTATATATTGCCACCAATTGTGCAAGTTCTTCTACTTAAAAAGATGAGAGGCCTGTAATTTTCATCATAGGTACACTTCAACTTTGAGAGACAAAATGAGAAAACAAAATCCATTGTAGGATTTTTTATGAATTTATTGGTAAATTATGGTGGAAAGTAAGTATATAGATAGATACGATTTTTGTATGCAAATTCATTGAAATTGCAGTATTGATTCGCAATACATGTAGAATTGTGAGAATTGCAATACATATTGTATCGGCAGTTATCATGATAAAAACCTATTGTGAGGTACCTTGCAATTCCCAGAAAATTTGAACAGAATAGAGGTCCTGTACTCCAATTAGTCTATTTTCCACTGCTGGGCTGACCCAGTCCGTGTCCATCACGGTATGGATGGTTTACCATCTACAAACTTCCCGCTGGGTAGCGCGCCATACTGGGATAGCTCTGAAGGAAAATATGTATAGTACTGTCTGGGACCGCAGCGGGCTGGTGGGTGGGGTTACAAAAGGAGAAATTCAACAGCCACTGTTCGTTGGTTTCTTTACTTGAATTGACACATTTCCTTGGGGATTCTAAATAAATACCATCAGTACATAGTAATGTTAATCAATTTATTTCAACAGGAATTGCGGCAATCACAGGTCCGACTTAATAAATATTGTGAATTTTTGGTGTTGATTTTGTGAGTAACAAAACACTACAGGGTAGGGAATGATTATATTTTTTTAATATCAAGAAATAATTTTATTTAGCTTTATAGGTGCGTTTCTGAAAGAGGAAGTAACCTTCTCACCAGCGATTTACTACAGCCCTATTCGCTGCCTTAAATACGTCACTAGCACAAATTAAGCTAGACCCATTCACAACATTCAACCATGGAAACAGCACTGTCAGACCGTAGAGTTGTGCAGGGCCCAGCCCCTCCTTGCTAAAGATCTGGTCAGTCGAAAAGGGGCAATTGTTACCGTAAAGGTGAAAGTTTTTTACTCTCAATGGTGAATCCCATACACTGTAAGGTCACCCTAATATGGGACCTCCTGTGCTTATGTCTTATTTCCTCACGCTAACCAGGTGCTGGAGGACAATGATTATGGCCGGGCGGTGGACTGGTGGGGTCTGGGCGTGGTAATGTACGAGATGATGTGCGGCCGGCTGCCCTTCTACAACCAGGACCACGAGAAGCTGTTTGAGCTCATCCTCATGGAGGAGATAAAGTTTCCACGCACACTCTCCTCCGATGCAAAGTCCCTGCTCTCCGGTTTGCTCATCAAGGACCCCAACAAACGGTATGCCCGAGAGGGGAGAGAGGGATGCCCCTAGCGCACACAAACATATATATATATATATATATATACACACACACACACTACATTCCTTGAACAACAGGTTCGCATCTATGCTTTGGCCTATTCATTCTGACTGTATCAAAATTCCCAGTTATGTTTGTGGGTGCAGAGCAATGACAGGTATTATTTAGGGTGGCCTATTTCAAGGTCTACCATTTTTTACAATAACCTTTAAATCCATCAATCAATACTGTTTTGTCCACAAAAAAATCTGAAATTTTGAAAATCAAGAATAAAATAGAAATGATAGTATCTGTGATGGGTTTCCCCGAGCTCTACACAATGACCGTAGAAGCAAAGAAATTCCTAAATTTTTAATTCATAATGGTGATGACAAGATTAATAAACTCACCATTTATCAGGAGATACTACAGTCACCACAAAAGTAAGTTGAGCAAGAGGACATATATTAATATTTAGGATTTTGTACAAGAGTTACTGGCTCACTTACTGAATTAGGAGGTTTTACCTTATACCACAATATCAAGATTTGTTTTGATTTCATGGTTTGTGACAGCGTGCCACTGAGGCCTTGATTGGAAACTTGATGTAGGCTGGAAATAAACTCAAGGCAGAGCGTTCGCTCTATTGATTCTATTTCAGGAGTTGCACCTGACTCATGTTCTTGTCTTGTTTCATGATAGGTCTTCAAGAAAGCATTCACTTTTGTACATTTCCTACTTTACTACAGGCTTGGCGGTGGACCAGATGACGCAAAAGAGATCATGCGCCACAGTTTCTTTGTGGCAATCGACTGGCAGGATGTCTATGACAAGAAGGTTAGTCTGCCCCGCTCTGCTTTGGATTACTCTTACAATTCTTTGAATTTATAACAAAACAGTTTCATTTGCTAACAGGTTTTGATTTGCTTTGCACCATGTATTTCTGTCATTTATCAATACTAGCGCATCAAGTACTAATTTTGTACATCAAGTCTAAAATGATTGGGAGGACCAAGCCTGCCTGACAGTCCCGTTTATAGCAGCAGTGTACCATTGTTCAGGCCTCTTGTCTCCTGCACTTATTCACTTCTAAAGCAAACCTATCTAGAAGGAACATTGAATCATGCTCCAGGAGTCTGGTCTTCATTATATTAGCTTCCTCACTCATACTGTGGAGAAGTTGAATAATGCTAAATAAACATGTTGAACCCACTAGCGACTCTTCTCCAAACAATGTCCATACAGGCCAGAGCCAATAAATATGGCTTTATGTCGCAATAGAAAACTAAGCACAAACAATACGTTCCACATTTTTGAATGAATTGAATATAAAATTTCAATTTTTTATTCCAAAAAAATTTTTCCCCTCCCAATTTGTCAACATTGGCTTGTTGGCAGCTCTGCAACTCCCTGGACAGATGCAGGATGGTGAAGGGCGCTCACATGGTTCATCCAACCACATGTCGCCGAAGCGCCTGATACTTTTTGCACTGCTCATCCAACACGGAAACCTTTATTCAGATCCTACGGGATGATTACGCTCACTGACTATACTTCCGAGATAATTTATTTGCACTACCAAGACAAATTTAAAAAGAGGTAGGCTACCTTTGGCTAAATGCTTCAGTATGTAGAAATGAGTTTATTCCTTTTTTTCTTTTTTTGTTTAGTGGTTATTATCCATTATTTAATGTTATGGCCAGTGTGCATATATGCATTTCCTGATCAATGTTGCAAGTTTGAGATGCAATCTGTCACACTTGAACGCTTCAGGAAGAGCTTTAATTTTATTTCTAGAAAAAATTACCTACAGTGGGGCAAAAAAGTACTTAGTCAGCCACCAATTGTGCAAGTTCTCCCACTTAAAAAAGATGAGAGGCCTGTAATTTTCATCATAGGTACACTTCAACTACGAGACAAAATGAGAAAAAAAATCCAGAAAATCACATTGTAGGATTTTTAATCAAATTATTGGTAAATTATGGTGGAAAATATGTATTTCGTCAATAACAAAAGTTCATCTCAATACATTGTTAAATACCCTTTGTTGGCAATGACAGAGGTCAAACGTTTTCTGTAAGTCTTCACAAGGTTTTCACACAATGTTTCTGGTATTTTGGTCCATTCCTCCATGCAGATCTCCTCTAGAGCAGTGATGTTTTGGGGCTGTTGCTGTGGAACAGACTTTCAACTCCCTCCAAAGGTTTTCTATGGGGTTAAGATCTGGTGACTGGCTAGGCCACTCTAGGACCTTGAAATGCTTCTAAGGAAGCCACTCCTTCATTGCACAGGCAGTGTGTTTGGGATCATTGTAATGCTGAAAGACCCAGCCACGTTTCATCTTCAATGCCTTTGCTGATGGAAGGAGGTTTTCACTCAAAATCTCAGGATACATGGCCCCATTTATTCTTTCCTTTACACGGATCAGTCGTCCTGGTCCCTTTGCAGAAAAACAGCTCCAAAGTATGGTGTTCTTTGGTATGGTGTTCTTTGGTATGGTGTTCTTTGGTATGGTGTTCTTTGGTATGGTGTTCTTTGGTATGGTGTTCTTTGGTATGGTGTTCTTTGGTATGGTGTTCTTTGGTATGGTGTTCTTTGGTATGGTGTTCTTTGGATGCAACTCAGCATTCCTTCTCCTCCAAACACGCTAAGTTGAGTTTTTACCAAAAAGTTTTATTTTGGTTTCATCTGACCATATGATATTCTCCCAATCCTCTTCTGGATCATCCAAATGCTTTCTAGCAAACCTCAGACGGGCCTGGACATGTACTGGCTTAAGCAGGGGGACACGTCTGGCACTGCAGGATGTGAGTCCCTTGCAGCGTGTTACTGATGGTAGCCTTTGTTACTTTGGTCCCAGCTCTCTGCAGGTCATTCACTAGGTCCGCGTGTGGTGATGGGATTTTTGCTCACCGTTCTTGTGATCATTTTGACCCCACGGGGTGAGATCTTGCGTGGAGCCCCGGATTGAGGGAGATTATCAGTGGTCTTGTATGTCTTCCATTTTCTTATAATTGCTCCCACACTTGATTTCCTCACACCAAGCTGCTTACCTATTGCAGATTCAGTCTTCCCAGCCTGGTGCAGGTCTACAATTTTGTTTCTGGTGTCCTTTGACAGCTCTTTGGTCTTGGCCATAGTGGAGTTTGGAGTGTGACTGTTTGAGGTTGTGGACTGGTGTCTTTTATACTGATAACAAGTTCAAACAGGTGCCATTAATATAGGTAACGAGTGGAGGACAGAGGAGCCTCTTAAAGAAGTTACACGTCTGTGAGAGCCAGAAATGTTGCTTGTTTGTAGGTGACCAAATACTTATTTTCCACCATAATTTACCAATAAATTCATTAAAAATCCTACAATGTGGTTTTCTGGATTTTCTTTTCTCGTTTTGTCTCTCATAGTTGAAGTGAACTTGCACAATTGGTGGCTGACCAAATACTTTTTTGCCCCACTGTATATGGATAGGCATGTTGATGTAAATTCTTGTAATAAGTAATTAGCTATTAATTTAGTTAAAAACATGCTGAATTTTGTTCAGAAAAGAGTATTGAAAGGAAAAGAAGCACAAATATAGGATGGAGCAGCGCGTTGTTATTCTTAAATGAACAAGGACACACAAGGAATACAACATTCACTAAAATGCCTACAGTAGCATTGTTTCTTTGTCTGGCTCATGTGAGTTTGGCTATTAACATTTTCTTTTTGTTGGGATATTGTGTTGGTGTCCCCTATCAGGATGGTGTCGAGTATCATAATACTAAACCTGGTATCAGGATGGTGTCGAGTATCATAATACTAAACCTGGTATCGGTGTCGAGTATCATAATACTAAACCTGGTATCGGTGTCGAGTATCATAATACTAAACCTGGTATCGGTGTCGAGTATCATAATACTAAACCTGGTATCGGTGTCGAGTATCATAATACTAAACCTGGTGCTTGGGAAAGGCCCGTCATTGTGTGGCTTATGAATAAAAATAATCTCCACCTCTAAACTAATTTCATGACCTCAGTAACATTTGTACAAATTCGGAACATTCCATGCACAACAAAATTCTAATTGTTATGCAAATATGGACGTCACGCCACAAACACCATCTCACACGTCACGATGCTTGTGGGGGCTCAGTTAGTAGTGCGTGATGTTTACTTAAAATACAAATAATAACACAATATAGAAATTATAGCTTGTTTTCCTACATTTAACAATGTAAACAATTGTTACCCATGACCAATAAGCCTTTTAAAATAATCTAAAATAAAGCACAGCATTTACAATGGAACGTCTATAGCATGTTCCACCATAAGTTGTTTTTGATAAAAGCATCTACTAAATACCATATAAACTGTATAATATTACATGTGCTATAGCATCTACTAAATACCATATAAACTGTATAATATTATGTGCTATGGCATCTAAACTGTGGACTATTACATGTGAAGTAGGATATACAATAAGTATTGGTCTCCACAAAAGTTTTCTACTTCAGTGTTCTTAGGTCTTTTAATCAGTAGTTACTATGGTATACTGAAGTGTAATTACAAGCATTCCATAAGTGTCAAAGGCTTTTATTGACTATTACATTAAATTTAAGCAAAGAGTCAATATTTGCTGTGTTGACCCTTCTTTTTTTCAAGACCTCTGCAATCCTCCCTGGCATGCTGTCAATTAACTTCTGGGCCACATCCTGACTGATGGCAGCCCATTCTTGCATGATCAATGCTTGATGAGTTTGTCAGAAATTGTGGGTGTTTGTCCACCCGCCTCTTGAGGATCAACCACAAGTACTCTATGGGATTAAGGTCTGGAGAGTTTCCTAGCCATGGACCCAACATTTTGATGTTTTGTTCGTCAAGCCACTTAGTCATCACTTTTGCCTTATGGGAAGGTCCTTTATCATGCTGAAAAAGGCATTGGTTGTCACCCAACTGTTTGTGGTTGGTTGGGAGAAGTTGCTGTCAGAGGATGTGTTGGTATCTTTATTCATGGCTGTTTTCTTAGACAAAATTGTGAGTGAGCCCACTCCCTTGGCTGAGAAGCAACCCCCACATATCAATGGTCTCAGGATGCTTTACTGTTGGCATGACACAGGACTGATGGCAGCGCTCACCTTGTCTTCTCCAGACAAGGTGTTTTCCAGATGGCCCAATCAATCGGAAAGGGGATTCATCAGAGGAAATTACTTAACCACAGTCCTCAGCAGACCAATCCCTGTAACCTTTGCAGAATATCAGTCTGACACTGATGCTTTTCCTGGAGAGAAGTGGCTTCTTTGCTGCCTTTCTTGACACCAGGCCTTCCTCCAAAGGTCTTCATCTCACTGAACATGCAGATGCACTCACACCTGCCTGCTGCCATTCCGGAGAAAGCTCTGCACTGGTGGTGCCCGATCGCACAGCTGAATCAACTTTAGGAGATGGTCCTGGTGCTTGCTGGAATTTCTTGGGCCCTCTGACGACTTCTTCACAACAATTGAACCTCACTCCTTAAAGTTCTCGATGATCCGATAACTGGTTGATATAGGGCAATCTTACTAGCAGCAATATCCTTGCCTGTGAAGCCCTTTTTGAGCAAAGCAATGATAAAGCATCCTTGCAGGTAACCATGGTTGACAAAGAACAATGATTTCAAGCTCCACCGACCTTTTAAAGCTTCCAGTCTGTTTTTCTTATTAGGGCTGTCAAAATAACGCATTAATTTCGATTAATTAATCTGAGAATAAATAACGCTTTAAAAAAAGTAGATTAATCCATTAACACAGATTAATCCATTCCGTATTGACTTTAGACCCGGAGCCATTCTAGCCACCATTTGACTGTAAAATGAAGACTGGAGACAAGAAAGCGCTGCCTGGGACTCCCCAAGTTTGCCGTGAGATTTTTCTAAATATGATGTGTTATTTTTTAGGAGGCAATTTATGCAGCGCTTTATTCATAACACTCTTTTCGCTCTCCCGTCCCGTGAGGATTTTCCAAGCTGATGCGCTGGAGACGAACTGTCTCACATCACGCGCTCAGATAATGTTCAGTCTCTGATCTGATTGGACAGTGAAGCAATTAAGGTCAACCTGCAGTTGACAAGCACACTAATCTATGCCTATGAAAACCGTGTGTCTGTACTGAAATGTCAAGCAACATCCCATATAAACCCAAGCTAATTTCTGCCATGGATTTGCATAGGTAAAAAATTATTTATATTTTGTTTTTATTGCAAACTAATTGTTTAGCAGCCCTACATTTCAGTAAGCATAGTTGGAATGGCCAATTATGAATAGACGAGGGATGGCATAAAGGTAGGATGTTATCAATATGTGTGGTCAATATAATGTTCCACTATATTTCAATCAAACATACAGTGCCTTGCGAAAGTATTCGGCCCCCTTGAACATTTCGACCTTTTGCCACATTTCAGGCTTCAAACATAAAGATTTAAAACCTTAATTTTTTGTGAAGAAGCTACAACAAGTGGGACACAATCATGAAGTGGAACGAAATTTATTGGATATTTCAAACTTTTTTAACAAATAAAAAACTGACAAATTGGGCAAGCAAAATTATTCAGCCCCTTTACTTTCAGTGTAGCAAACTCTCTCCAGAAGTTCATTGAGGATCTCTGAATGATCCAATGTTGACCTAAATGACTAATGATGATAAATAGAAACCACCTGTGTGTAATCAAGTCTCCGTATAAATGCACCTGCTCTGTGATAGTCTCAGAGGTCCGTTGAAAGCACAGAGAGCATCATGAAGAACAAGGAACACACCAAGCAGGTCTGAGATACTGTTGTGGAGAGGTTTAAAGCCAGATTTGGATACAGAAAGATTTTCCAAGCTTTAAACATCCCAAGGAACACTGTGCAAGCGATAATATTGAAATGGAAGGAGTATCAGACCACTGCAAATCTACCAAGACCCGGTTGTCCCTCTAAACTTTCAGCTCATACAAGGAGAAGACTGATCAGAGATGCAGCCAAGAGGCCCATGATCACTCTGGATGAACTGCAGAGATCTACAGCTGAAGTGGGCGAGTCTGTCCATAGGACAACAATCAGTCGTATACTGCACAAATCTGGCCTTTATGGAAGAGTGACAAGAAGAAAGACATTTCTGAAAGATATCCATAAAAAGTTTTGTTTAAAGTTTGCAACAAGCCACCTGGGAGACACACCAAACATGTGGAAGTAGGTGCTCTGGTCAGATGAAACCAAAATCGCACTTTTTGGCAACAATGCAAAACATTAAGTTTGGCGTAAAAGCAACACAGTTCATCACCCTGAACACACCATCCCCACTGTCAAACATGGTGGTGGCAGCATCATGTTTTGGGCCTGCTTTTCTTCAGCAGGCACAGGGAAGATGGCTAAAAATGATGGGAAGATGGAAAGAGCCAAATACAGGACCATTCTGGAAGAAAACCTGATGGAGTCTGCAAAAGACCTGAGACTGGGACGGAGATTGGTCTTCCAACAAGACAATGATCCAAAACATAAAGCAAAATCTACAATGGAATGGTTCACAAATAAACATATCCAGGTGTTAAAATGGCCAGGTCAAAGTCCAGACCTGAATCCAATCGAGAATCTGTGGAAAGAACTGAAAACAGCTGTTTACAAATGTTCTCCATCCAACCTCACTGAGCTCGAGCTGTTTTGCATGGAGGAATGGGCAAAAACTTCAGTCTCTCGATGTGCAAAAGTGATAGACACCCCAAGCAACTTACAGCTGTAATCGCAGCAAAAGGTGGCGCTACAAACAACTTTTTTTGCACGCCCAATTTTTCAGTTTTTTATTTGTTAAAAACGTTTTAAATATCCAATAAATTTTGTTCCACTTCATGATTGTGTCCCACTTGTTGTTGATTCTTCACAAAAAATTACAGTTTCATATCTTTGTTTGAAGCCTGAAATGTGGCAAAAGGTCAAAGTTCAAGGGGGCTGAATACCCTCGCATGCACTGTATATATTTTGGTCTTGACTGAATTATGTTTGGTGCACTTGGTAGCAAGAGAAAAATACAGAAAGGTGCCTGCGCGCCTGCTTTTCTTTACTATAGTCCTGTTTTGTTTGATCCATGTTTATTAGTATATAATATGTTTTTTGGTCTGTCGAGATTGCATAACCACATAGCATATAGCAGGTTGCTTAGTTTTGACACAGCAACAATGATGTATGTGATTAATTTTATCACAGAGTATGTCATTAATTAGATAACATTTTTAATCGATTGACAGCCCTAATTCTTACTCAATCAGCATGACAGAGGGATCTCTAGTCTTGTCCTCGTCAACACTCACTGACATGATGGCAGCTGGTCCTTTTGTGGCAAGGCTGAAATGCAGTGGAAATGTTTTTTTGAGATTAAGTTTATTTTCATGGCAAAGAGGAACTTTGCAATTCATCTGATCAGTCTTCATGACATTCTGGAGTATATGCAAATTGCCTTAATCAACACTGAGGCAGCTGACTGTGAAAATTAGTATTTGTGTTATTCTCAACTTTTGACCACAACTGTACTATTACATGTGAAATAGTGTATACTATTACAGGTGAAGTAGCGTATGTACTGTTTACCATTACAGGTGAAGTAGCGTATGTACTGTTTACCATTACAGGTGAAGTAGCGTATGTACTGTTTACCATTACAGGTGAAGTAGCGTATGTACTGTTTAC
>JACXGM010007226.1:16559-31115 GCA_016801145.1 Umbra pygmaea | reverse complement strand
CTGGCTTGTCCAAATGTGCGTTTGCATACCTCAAGCGACTCTGTGGTATGTGTGCAGAAAAGGCTTCTTCAGCATCACTCTCCCATATAGCTTCTCCTTGTGCAAAGTGCACTGAATTGTTGAACAATGCACAGTGACACCATCTGCATCAAGATGATGTTGTAGGTCTTTGGAGGTGGTCTGTTTTTTATTGTTCTCAACATCCTTTGCCTTTGCCTCTCTGATATTTTATTTGGCCTACCACTTCTAGCCTTAAAAATAACTATGCCTGTGGTCTTCCATTTCCTCACTATGTTCCTTACAGTGGACACTGACAGCTTATATCTCTGCGATAGCTTTTTGTAGCCTTCCCCTAAACCATAATGTTGAACAATCTTTGTTTTCAGGTCATTTGATTTGTTTCGAAGCCCCCATTTTGCCACTCTTCAGAGAGTCAAAAAGTTTAAAAACTTGCAATTGGCCACCTTAAATACCTTTTCTCATGATTGGATGCACCTGTCTATGACGTTCAAGGCTTAATGAGCTCACCAAACCAATTGTGTTTTCCAATTAATCAGTGCTAGGTAGTTACAGGGTATTCCAATCAACAAAATGACATGGGTAACCAAATGTATGCGCCTGTATTTTTTTGTTTTGATACATATTGCACATTTTCTGTTAATCCATTGAACCTCATTTCACTACTGAAGTATTACTGTGTCCTTCAGTTATTTGATAGATCAAAATGAAATTGCTGATCCAAACACCCAATTATTTATAGATGAAAATCATGGATATTGTCAGGGGTGCTTAAACTTTTGCATATGACTATTTAAATATATATATAATATATCTGTTTACTTCAAAGTAGATAAAATGATTTACGTTCAGCTTGAAGGGCCAACTGTAATCAGGGGGTCTATATTAATGACTGATTAGCTAATCACACCCTTATAGTGACCACATGGTTGAGGACTAAATTCATTGTATTTTACTGTAGGTCAAATTCCAAAGTGTCACCTGGTGTTTGTCAATTTAAATGAAGATAAATACTATTGGCACAATCATATTAATCGTATCACATTAGTGAATGATTTCAAAAGGAATGGTGACCATAGATTTAAATGTGTGTGGCATTCTTTCCCGAAAGTTCTGTGAGTAAAATACAATTTTATTTATCTTACCAAGGTATGGATTATGCAAATACATAAAAATTATAAAATTAAGAACAATAAATCTTAGAAGGAGCTCTGATCTAAACTCAGGTGTTATCTTCAGTATAGTTTTATTCACTAGGATTTTAAAATAATGAAAATATACTAGTTTAGCTCTATTCTGAGTTCCTTTCGTTGGTCTTATAGCAACGTCAGTGGGAGACAGCAGAGGGAGACGTAGTTTGTCTCTAAAGCAATCTCAGTGAAAGACAGCAGAGAGACATGTGAGTTCCTGTAGTTTGTCTCAGATAACCTCAGTGAGAGACAGCAGACAGACAGGTGAGTTCCTGTAGTTTGTCTCAGAGTAAACTCAGTGAAAGACAGCAGACAGACACGTGAGTTCCTGTAGTTTGTCTCAGAGTAACCTCAGTGAGAGACAGCAGACAGAGCTCTCACTGTGATTAATTTTGCGATGTGCTAAGGAGGATATTTAGACAGTCTGCCTTTGATTTTCATGGGCTTCCGCTATTATGGGAATGAATCAAGGTGTTTTAAACTTACTTTGGGGGGCACTGATTTTTGTTTGATTAATTTCCCCGTCTCCCATCCTATCATTCAATCATGCTCATTCTGTGTTTTTCCATAATTCTTCCCCTCCCTCCCACCTCCCTCCCCCCTCTCTCCCTCTCTCTCTCCCTCTCTCTCTCTCTCCCTCTCTCTCTCCCTCTCTCCCTCCCTCCCTCCCTCCCTCCCTCCCTCTTCATGAGGTTGTTATATAGTCTGGGCACCTGATAAAACACATTGTAGCTCCTCTCAGTGTGCCCTTGGTATCGCCAAGGAGGAGCTACAACTGTTGGCCAGCCAGAGATGACTGTGCTCATAGCAAGGAATGCCTAGAAAACAGTGGTAATTACCCTGAGGGGAGAAATACAGTGGAATTTAGTCAGTTTTTCAGAATGTGTTTTTTTAGTTCTGAAAATGATTGAATGTGAACCAACCTGTACAAGACGATGCAGCTCTGCAACATCTCTGTGGGTCATGTCACTCATGTTGTTGATGAAGATTCGCTTTGTGTCATGCTCGAGTCTTTTGTAGTTACTTCTCTCCTAATCTCAATGTCGTTTAATGAGAGAAATGGGTAGGCAGTCAGATTATTAAATTATAGTACATTATGTATTACGGCTTGTAAACATATTACACACAATAAAAATAGTTATCCGAACAGAATTATTGGCGAGAGGCAGTTGCTTTGAAGTGGGTTTCACCTGTGATTTTTCCCAGTTAATCTTTGGTATTAAACATAGAAATTGATTGGATAGAAAGGCCATTCCAATTAAAATCAATGTAGCAGAATGATCAGAGCGGCAGCCATTTTTACGTGTACCATTCCATTGCAAAGATCTAGCCTACTTCCGCATTAAACTGACTCGGGTGTTGTCAACGTAACAACTAACAACAATCGCCATTTTGTTGTGACCAAGGCAAGCAGTTCAACATCCTTTCTATTCATTCTATTACTATGGTATTAAGATTCAACTCATTACATTGCAGCAATAAGTGGGATTCTTAACGTGAATGTAATTATGTACCTGGGGAATACTCTGATCCATATGGTCCCACCATAGAAATGAAATGGATAGAAAGGCCAATCCAATTCAAATCAATGTAGCAGAATGGTTAGAGCCGCAATGACCATGCCAAGCAGTTCAACAGCCTTTCTATCCATTCTGTTTCTATGGCTCCCACACATGAAGACTTTCACCAGATCTGGTTTCCCAGCAGAGTGATCCAAGTTATACAGCTAAGACCGGCTAATAACACACCCTTTGCTGACCTTTATGGACTAGCTAGAGACTTAACACACCACTGTGAACACCACCCCATGTGGGTGTCCGTGTGCGAGAGGGTGTATCGTGTTCCTTATGCCCCGTATGCATCGCTGTGTGACAAAGCAATGCATCACGGGCACTATAAATCCGCCGCGCTCGGAAACCCACGGAGCCACCAGGTTGCTCATGCAATCGGCTCATGGCACAAGTTTGGAAAAGTATATATTTAAAAGACTTCAAAAGGTGTTATAAAATCTGAATTAAAGCCAATAAAGCTGCTTGCATAGCCACAAAACTATTCATACAGTTCTCAAAAAAATAAAATGAAGTGACGTTAGCCAGGATCTATGATTAAGCCACAGAAGAACACATCAGATGACACAGTGAAATGCCAATGAGGCAGGGGATTTTGAGCCTCAGCGTTTTCCAGGCTACATACTGTATAGTAGGGGCAGTGTCTTCTGCTGTTTCTGAAGTGTTTTGTTTCTGAGTTAGCATGCTCCAATTCACTTGTCCCCACGAGGCAGCATTTACCTCGCTCTGTCATGATCACGTCGCCGCCGCCACCACTAAAGTAATCCCATGTACAGTCTAACTGTACACTGTAAGTAGAATGCTTCTTATCACAGTAATAATTCAACCAAGAGTGCTCGCGCTACCTTCGTTTGTATACCCTAATCTTACGTCCAGCTAGATTAAACTGGCTTAAAGAAATATGCTGTGTTACTGCCTCTAGAACCAGACTGCAGAAAACACTCAGATTTTGAGGCCTACAGTGATTAGTCTTCCTCGTAAATGTTTACCAAATACTTGAAGTATCTCTATGTGTACACAAGTAGTCCAGGCCAGGGGTATTGTTTTACTCATCACAGACAGTTGGATGTGATTATGACCTGCTTTGTACCATAGAGAAGCCATAGAGTAGCTCCCAATATTTTAATGTAGCAAAAAAAGTTGGGACTCTAATGGCAGGTCCTTCCTGATGACTGGTTGGTTGTTTTCTGATTCGCCCTATTAAATCCAACTGGGTCAAGAGGGACCAGACTATTAATTACACTCAAATTGCCTCATTCGATGTGGAGATGGCCTAAATGACACTGCACACAGAATTAAACATTTGTAGTAATTGAATAAATACATGGAACTCTTTCCATCTCTGTGGTTGGAAACTACAACAGACAGTGATTGATTGGCGGCCATTTTGCGAGATAAATTACAGAGAACTGTCTGCTGCTAAAGCATAGGCAGAAAACAATGGCAGGTATCTCCAACTTGCGAGCAAATATCAAGCTCTTTTAAGCATGTTACAAGCCAGCAGACCAGGGCAAGGCAAGGGTGCAGGTTGGTTTCTGTCTGTCTGTCTCTGTCTTTCTATCCTGATTCCCAACTCTGATTCCCTTTTCAGGTTGTCTATCTCAGGGGAAACAGAACTAGGAGAAGTGGCTACTGAATTCAGCCCACTGGGTATAACTGCAGTTGTGTTTGCCCAACAGAAATTATAACACAACGATGGAAATGGGATGTCATGTATGCAGGTTTTGGTTTCAGCACATACCTTTAAATACACAAAGGTGAGGACTCGGCGATGCATGTCAAATTATCATGACAGTTGGACTGACAGAGCAGAACGAAACAGAAATACAGTGCCATCATGTGGACATAATTTCCCCAGGCACATGTTGGCATTCTATACTAACTAGAAATCAGAGATCACAACCATTATTCCCTGCATCTCTCCAGGTTACACAGCAATGAGAAATCCCACCGTTTATATTACAGCGGTATAGCCTATGTCCAGAGCGTTGTATTTTACGTCATAAATTACATTATTCAATCATGTTTAAGATCAGAGGCTAGAGAACCAGTGGGAAAGCACCAACATCCTGTTTTGAGTTCGCTCTGCTATGTAACACTACCTACAGAGCAGATGGTGTCATGATCTGAACAAGAATAAAGTTACTGCCACTATGTATTCGTATGTATTATTGTCACAACCTATTGCCAATCATGACTGATTATTTGATTCGGGGTCTGCGGATTCTATACTCACGAAACGTGGGTTTTCAATAGAACAAGTGAAAGTATACAAAAATATCTGCTTTACCGTGATTCTTTCAAAGAGCAACACTGAGGTTTTGCAAAATGCAAATAAACGATGGAAAATGTCAATCTTACCGCTAGGCTACTTTTAAAAAGACAAAACGAATCGTGTTCATATTATTCATGTTGAATTGAGTACATTTCTTATTTATAGCATTAGATTATTCTGCTCGACTACAAAATATATAAAAATAAACTTGACAGCTGCCATGTTTATTTCATCGTTCTGTCCTCCTATAAGAATCACTTTGCGTTTGGGCCACATCTGTCTAACTGGAACAAACGGAATAAAATAAGGCAGAGCTACTTAGATTTTTAAAGAGCAGTATTTCCACAGCAATAGCGCAGCTACCTGTGCACAGGAGCTGCAACCAAGTACTCCCGCCCTCTTTTCTCCCTCTCTGCCGTCTCTGCACCCCCTTCAGAGTTTGTATTGCACTCGTTGCAGTAGGAGGGTCCATGTGCACAGAATGACGTCGCTCTGCAAGTCTGTCTGAGTCCTTCACTGTTTCTATCAGTCTTCTATCCGAAGGCTGGAAAATCATAAATCTCTGGAATTATGGTCCGAATGTAAGAATACCTAAGTTGTACAACCTATATGTCGCTCTCGGTCGGTGTGTCAAAGCAGCGTTTTGCAGTTGAGGATTACGATTACGCAGCAAAGCCCTACTTCTATTCTGTTCGTTGAGCTGTCAGAACTGAAACTAGTGGATGTATGGCAAGAGTAAATACAGAATAGCTACAGTGGGGGATATTGTGAAGAAGACAGAAGTACCGGCTTGTTTCCTTGTCTTTTTTCTCTCTTCTGGATAATTGCTGACCGGTGCCCAGCAACACAGCCACCTGACGTGTCTGAATGTCGTAATTAAGGTAAGGGCGCAGAATGTTTTATTCGAGGTAGGCCTACAGAGTAGACTGTTTTACACCAGTTACATAATTTACATTAATCTGTCGTCCGCCTGAACTAAATGTGAAATACTTTAAATGGTTACCTGAATTATCTTCCCCAGGTGAATTTGCTTTGAGGAGGAAATCTAACTTTGAACTAAGGACCGATCGGAGATGACCTAGATTTTTCCAAGCCTAAACAAAATTATACCAATATCAGTAGTAGACAAAATTATAATAAAGCATACTTTTAGCATTATTAATTATACATAAGAATGGTATTATTAATAATAAAAATAATAATAAGAACAATAGATACATATAGGGTATTCCATCGCCTAAATTACTGGAAACTTAAATACAGTTTTGCAGGCCTATGACTTCACGCAGAGAAATTCATTACCTATGAAATTATAATTTCAGTCATTAAAATAAATCAAGACTTTGTCCGTCAGGATTTCTCTGCTGTCGCTGCCGAACTCGGATTTCACTGCGCTTTATTCTGTAATAATGAACTGTATTTACTTAATTTTATGAACTATCCATGCACGAAACAGTTTTGCAAACTTGTCGATTAGTTGCGATCCATGTAACTATTGCGCATACAAGCTGATTGGAGTCAACACTTTTAAACTGTCGTGTACATTCAGCACTACCCATTTTTGAATGTTGTGCGTCGACAAATAACCATCTACGCTATTTACATACTGTCACGTTTATTATAGCCTATACTAAAACAATGAGTGCACGTCAAATACAATTATAGCTAAGTTTTCTCTTTAACTTTAACAGTGAATTGCCTCAATTTTATGAATAACAAAACATTACATCTAATATAGTGAGCTCCATGCATGTCATTGCATGGCTTAATTATAAAATGTGACCGATTTACGAAAGTTCTAATATTGTTTCCATATTATCAAAACATAGATCTCGTTTTTAAGTTATGTCGCAGATGAATTGTGCCTGCAAGACCAATAACTAGCGGAGTGACAGAACTGTCGGACCAATCCGTGAATGGCGTGATGAAAGTTCTTGTGACCCTGTGTCTGTCTCTATCCAATGGAAGTGCACAATAGGAAGCTATTGAATGAAGAGTAGAAAACTACGTCATGTATTTTTAAAGCCGTACTGTACTGTCTTTTTGACAGCGATTGATTTGTACAGTGCGAATAACCCCTTTCTGTCAACTGTTATTACAATGCCATATTTGTAAGTAATTGAAAATAAGTAACTTGTTATGATACGGGTATATGACTATAGTCGAACGTTACTCGACACAACAGCACATAATCTATAACAGAACAGATCAAAAGTCCATTGGGTGATAATTTACTGTCAAATTAAAAGTCAATAGATTCAACCAATATGTAGAGTGAAATGATCATGTCTCAAGTCTTGCATAAACTTCTAGCGACATTAAAGATCCCAAACATGCCTTAAATTGCACCCTATTGCCTATTTAGTGGATTACCCAAGCCATTTGGGATACATATTAGTTCCCATGTATAACCATTTCACCCTGAGGGTTTTTTAGTTTGAAAGCCAAAGCAAATAAACAGTTGAGTAAGGAGGAATGTTTAAATGAATTTCCAGAAAAAAAGTACTTGATTGACAGAGTAAAATGCTTGCTGATTTAAAAGGATTAGGCAAGACATACTCTCTCTGGATGAATTTGGACACTAAATGTTTTTCACAATTTTGCCACTATATTAAAATCTTAACTAAATTTAAATTAATAGCCCTTCAACTGAAAGTATTCGTTTTTTTATTTAATAGATTGTTATATTACAGTTTCAAACTAGAATGCTCTCTGCTCCGTCAATTTGAGATCCCAGCAGCTTTTCTATTAGAAAAATGTTTGACTAGTTAACATATTTTTAATATTTTTTTATCAATCTATCTGGCAGGAGAATCAATGACCCAGCCATGGAGACCAAAAGATGCCAAAGTTCATTTGAAGGATCCATAGACACAGAGAAGAGCAGATGGTCCCAGGTCCCCAGTAGCGCCATGGACTACTGCTGCGGCGGAGCTGAGGATGCGAGTAGCCTAAGCTTGAGCAGTAACACCGAAATCCTGATGGACACGGCCAACGCCAGCTGTTCCCCCAGGAGCAACACAGCTGACGGCAAGGACAACAACACTGACAACAGAGGTCAGAAGCTGGAGCAGCAATCAAGGCTCAAACTGACCCAGAACCAGCCTTTTGTTCTCCCTGCCTTTAACAGCCCCCTCCATGTGAGGAAGCAAGAAACAATGGACTCCAAGGAGCTTTCCAAAACTGTTGCAGAGTCCATGGGCCTGTACATGAACGCAGCCAGGGAGGCGACAGACTTTGGCAACTTTGGCCAACAGGGTGGTCATTGTAGTCCAGGCAAGATGTACCCAGGGGGGGTTTGCGGGCGCCCCTGCCTCAAAGACAGCCAGTGTGCTGTGTCTACCGGGAGCCCCAAGTTGAAGTCTCCAACTTTAGCCTTCCCAAAGCAGCCCAGCTCCACGCCGGGGGAGTGCTGCTCATCCGGAGCACTGGCTGGAACAACAGTCTTGGGCTCGTCTCTGTCATGCAGCCCGCAGACATCCAGCTCCATCTCCAGCCCCGGGGGCAGCAACAACCTGGTTTCGTCCACCACCAGCCCCACCTGCTTCGGGGGGCAGTACGCTCGTTCGTCCATCGGCAGCCCTGTCAGCCAGCAGACGGCCGCCGGCACGGCCCTGTCACACAGCCACGTCCAGAGGAGAAACTCGACTACCTGCAGCCCGGAGTCCAGCACGGTGGGCTCGCCTCCGCTCGGCAGCCCGCACAACGTCATGCGCTCGCCCATCTCCAGCCCGCAGAGCATGGGCAGCGTTCGCTCCCCGCCCTCATGTAGCACCTCTGCTAACATGAGGACATCGTCCGTCTCCAGCCCCACAGGTAGCGGCAACAACTTGAGGGCTTCGTCTTCGTCCATCTCCAGTCCGACCACTAGGGGCCCCATGGCGGTGTCTTCAAGCCCGGGGTGTGGGTTTGCCACGTCCAGCCCTGCTAGCGGCCTGGGCCTGGTCCAGAATGACCAAAACAGTCCAGAGGGGAGGAGGGACCAGCATGACTTCAAGGAGTTTGAGTTCCCAAAGGTGGAGAGCGCTGACGGGGAGATGTTCAACGTGGGCCTGGATCAAATGGGCATGGTGAAGTACATCAAGAACGAACCGGACACGGTCTTCAGGAGCATGTGTCTTGGTAACGGTAGTGGCAACAACGCCAAATGTAACCCGGTCTCCGGCTGCCCTGGCAGCGATTCGCCTTTCGCCGCGCAGATAAAGAGTGAGCCGAACAAAGATGGCGGCTGCATGAATCCCCGGTGCTACGAGCAGCAGCACTCAATGGGTCTCTTCCAGCCCGGTCCATCCCAGACCACTTATTTGTCCCTGAGGGACAACATTGACGAATACAGTCTCTCTGGGATTTTGGGACCCCCAGGAAACGCGGTGAATGGCAGTTACGAAGCCAGCGTTTTCCCCCACACTCTCCTGTCCAAAGTTAAACAGGAGAACAGTGACAGCAGCTACTACCAAGAGAATAACAACAGCGTCGGGCCCACGTCATCCATTGTGGGTGTGAATTCAGGCGGACACTCGTTTCACTACCAGATCGGAGCACAGGGGACTATGTCTTTTGCGCGGCACGACCCGAGGGAACATGGAACCAACCCTCTGTTGAACCTGGTTTCTCCCGTAACCGCGTTAATGGAGTCGTGGAAGTCTCGGCCCGGTATGTCACAGGGTCCAAGAGGCGATGGCTACCCAGGTCACAGTTGCATGCCAGACAGCATTTCGAGGTAAGAAGAAAAAAAATCTAACTGCATTGTGGTTACTGTAGTGCTGGTAGTGAAACTCCAGTACAGTAGATACACTGGGCCCGAAACAAATGTGTTACTTTCGTCTCAATAAATATGATGTTATTACAAGGCACGTGTTTCTGCAGCATCTGCGCAAAGCGCAACTTGGGGTGTCATCCAAACGCTTTCATCCAGACGAGCTCCCTGCTGTGTAGCCATTGAGTAGAGTCTGTTTCTTCCTGAGTTACTTCAGTCTTGTAACAGGATGAATGGGGGGACAGTGTGTCTGATTTGAAGACCCTGTCATAGCGGCCCTGTGGGGTTACAGAAGGGCGTTTGCTCCAAAATAATAATAACAACAACTGGGCTTGGGAAAGGGATGATTCAGCTTGGCTGGGACTCCAGGAATTTAGGGATGAAGTCCAGGTCATTGTTACAGGACATTAGCACGTGATTACAACAATACACGCACATATGCATATGCACATGGTTTTACACACACACAGAACACACACACACACACACACAGAACACACATAATGACAGGGAAAGTTTGCTTTCTTATCAGGGCTCTGTGTATGCACAAAAACTAAATTAATTGTATTGTTAACAACTTCTCTGTGAAGGCACTTGTGTAGTGCAAATATTGTTTTATTGTACAAGTATGAGCTGGCCATTACGTGGAAACAACATGAATTATTAAATTATTATTCCCATGCTTTTGTTTGCCAGATACATTGAGTAAACACTGGCCACCAAACAGAAACAAGACGGACAAGGCTGAACCTTAAAGGCCACCTGGCATTGTCAAAGTTTGACACAGTTGTTGGGTTGCCAAGTTGTTTAATGTCCTGAAGCTAATCTCCGAATTAGGATACTATAGAATGTTATTAGAATTCAGCACAACAAAAAACATATTTTCACAACTGACCAGGAAATTTGAAAGATGACAGTTTATAGACTTCCATTACATAGGAGTACTCCTTGTATTGTTACATGGTGTACTACAGTACATACTGTTGTATGTAGTTGTGTTTACAGTAAATCTAAAGGTATGACAATGTCCGTGGTATTTGGAGACTTTGGGATGTCTTTTGGGTGTGTTATAACATGCATATTACTGAGTGTATGTCTTGATAATGGTGTTGTAAAATCTGACCTGGTCAAAGAATTTGGAAACGTCGGCACGGCACTGTAAAGCTTCCACCTTCAATGGCATCGATTCATTTACGAGTTTCAGACGAAACAGGAAGCACTAAACCAAGCTGTAAACAGTATCCCCCTTGACTTATAAAACGTTGATAAGAGTCCGATGTTTACCTAAGAGATATATACATGTGATCATTAGGGCAATGTGACCTGGATTGGAATGTGTTTGTTTGTGTGTGTGTGTGTGTGTGTGTGTGTGTGTGTGTGTGTGTGTGTGTGTGTGTGTCAGGACAAGCACTGTGGAGTCAACCCACAGCTTGCCGAATTAACCGACATGGTTAAAACGTGGTTTTCTCTCCTTCCCTGTACTCTCAAACAAGATTTCACAACAATTGTCAAAAGTCACTCAAAACAGCACAGATTGGACTGGGCAGAAATGTCAGCCATTTTCCTGAGTATGTCAGCATGAGTTCCGGAACATCTGTCCCAATGAGTTGAATATAATATGGACACCAGAATATTTTTCAATCCAAACCTAGTGAATTACATTGCTATAACTCTTATAGTTCGTAGTTCTCTAGGCTGTCGGATTACGGCTATTTTAGTCAACTTGGCTATGGAATGATTAGCTCCTCTGACATCCATGTTGTAAAGTATATAGTACTACAGTATATAGTACTACAGTATATAGTAAACCATGTAACAGTATTTTGTATACAACATGTAACACTATATAGTAGACCATGTAACAATATAGTACACTGTAGTCAAAGTCAAGTCAAAGTTGTTTATTTATCATATGCATTGAATAACATACATCATCCTATGCAGAGAAATTCTTTTGACATGGCACGGCGCATCTATGCAGTGGGCTTAAAAAAAAAGAATTACAACAAAATAAAGAATTTTTAGAATAATGACGACAATAGTAATAATAATAATAAAACGCTATGTACTGAGCAGTGATCTGGAAACTGTACAACAGTAGAAGTAGTAAATATTATAGATTTGGCATGGAAAATTGCTTATGATATGTAACATATCATAGTACACCATGTAACAGTTAAAGTAAATAGTACACCATGTAACATTATATTGTACACCATGTAACAGTTACAGTATATAGTACACCATGTAACAATATATTACACTGTAACATATCATAGTACACCATGTAACAGTTACAGTATATAGTACACCATGTAACATTATATTGTACACCATGTAACAGTTACAGTATATAGTACACCATGTAACATTATATTGTACACCATGTAACAGTTACAGTATATAGTACACCATGTATCATTATATAGTACACTATGTACTAGTTACAGTATATAGTACACCTTATAACAGTGTATAGTACACAATGTAACAGTATATATTGTAGTAAACCATGTAACAGTTAAAGTATATAGTACACCATGTAACATTATATAGTACACCATGTAACAGATACAGTATATAGTACACCATGTAACATTATATAGTACACCATGTAACAGTGCATAGTACACCATGTAACAGTATATATTGTAGTACACCATGTAACAGTTACAGTATATATTACACCATGTAACAGTGTATAGTAGACCATGTAACATTTACAGTATATAGTACACCATGTAAAAGTGTTTAGTACACGATGTAACAGTATATATTGTAGTACACCATGTAACAGTTACATTACAAAGTACACCATGTAACAGTATATAGTACACCATGTAACAGTTACATTATATATAGTGCACCATGTAACAGTGTATAGTACACCATGTTACAGTATATAGTACATCATATAACAGTGTATAGTACACCATGTAACAGTATATAGTACACCATGTAACAGTGTATAGTACACCATGTAACAGTATATATTACACCATGTAACAGTATATAGTACACCCTGTAACAGTATATAGTACACCGTTTAAAAATATAGTACAGCATGTAACAATATAGTACACCGTGTAACAATGCAGTACACTGTGTACAGCATATAGTACACCATGTAACAGTATATATTACACTGTGTAACAGTATATTGTAAATTGCCTAACAATATAGTACACCATGTAACAGTAATATAGTACAACATGTAACAGTAATATAGTACACCATGTAACAGGAGTCAGGCTATGTTTGCAACAAGCTTCTTTGAGTAGGGGGGCTGACCTAGCATCCGGAACTCCTGTTCATTAATAGTTATTCATTATGATCTAAAAGGCTAAACTGATTCTAGATCAGCAGTTCAACTCTAAAGACTGTAAACATGGGCCTGCTGCCCAGAGATCTATCTGAAATCGGCATGACTGAATTAGATGTACATGGCCTTCTTCCTTTTTTCATTTCTACGGTAACAACTGGATTTATATTCCTGATGATGTTACACAGAACACACAGTAGCAGCCTCTCAGCCTCGACGCCGTAAAAACACGCATGTCCTTGTGTAACCCACTCCAACTTCATCCTCCTAAGATCTCTGTGCAGGTTTGACCCTCAGCTAAATTAAATAACGCCTCCTCATGATTAACAGGAATCAATTTCTCTCAACAGTGTGGCCTGAGAATGATTATCCCGAGGGTATGAGCAGCAAATGAACTCAATAGTTTTTCCTAAACGGTCGGCCGTCATTGCGTTTTAAATCAATATCTGACACAGAGGAGCAGCCGGATGTTTGATTGGCAATGTGAGAGCAGGACTGTGCGCGCAAAAAGCCAAGTGACGTCTATACATGTGGTTGTGTTTACTTCTGTGTGTGTGTGTGTGTGTGTGTGTGTGAGAAAAAGAACTAGAGCTTGTGTTTTGACTATGTGTGCGTTCTCTTCGCCTAATAAATAATCTGTAGGTTTCAGTGGGACTACCAGTCATGCGGATTCTCCCAAATTGCCTGTTACCTTGGAAATAACCCCTGCCTGACCCTAATGCAGGGGTCAGAGGAAAGTACTATTAATATGGATAATTGCCATCTCCCACCTAACGATAACCAGCTTAGCCCCCTAATAGCAGCCAGGTTGACAGTATGAGATAGGTCTAGGCCTGGACGTATGCCAGACAGACAGACAGACAGACAGACAGACAGACTGGACATATTCCTGGAACTGCTCCTGTCTAAGAATCTAGAGCCTTATTGTCACACCTGTTGTAATCACGTTGTTGTACTTCTTTGCTGAGAAAGCACATTTTAATTTGAGTAATGAAAGTCATACTATTTTCCCTCAGTGGAAAAATAAACATTCACTACATGTGTGTTGGATGGAGGCCCTTCTAGGATCGGTGACCCCACAAAAAAGTGAAATTGCATGATTTATATGGTCCCGTAGAGCTCTGAATGGGTTAGTAATGCGACCAGGCCAGCATTTTATCATTGAGAAACAGTTCAAAACCAGTAAAACTGGAACTTCCTTTGATCCACTGAAGATGTAGATAGCAGGGATAAATGAAAGAGAAATAGACTGAGAAATCCAGAGAGAGACAGGAAGAGAATGAAAGAAAATGTGAAGGAGAAATCTTTGTTCAGTTATTTTTTTAAAGCTTCACATTAGTTTCCTATATAAATGGGGTAACGTTTTCAATTAAAAATGGCTGTTTGTTGGAGGAACTTGGATTAGTCATTGCGAACGCCTTTTAACT
>JACXGM010007226.1:0-16459 GCA_016801145.1 Umbra pygmaea | reverse complement strand
CTGTAGTAAATGTGATTCAATTCAACTGTATGTTTTTAGGGAATCATGAAAACTGCTTGAAGTGTTTACTGAACACTGTTCAGTGGTAATTCATATTAGTGTTATTATATAAAAAAATATTACAGTCTCCGGCCACTTCATTATGTACACCTGTTCAACTGCTCGTTAACGCAAATATCTAATCAGCCAATCATGGGACAGCAGCTCAATGTATTTAGGCTTGTAGACATGGTCACTACGATATGCTGAAGTTGAAATCAAGCATCAGAATGGGGAAGAAAGGTGATTTAAATGATTTTGAACATGTCATGGTTGTTGGTGTTAGACGTGCTGGTTTGAGTATTTTAGAACGTACTGATCTACTGGGATTTTCCTGCCCAACCATCTCTAGGGTTTACAGAGAATGTTCAGAAAGAGAGAAAATATCCAGTGAGTGGCAGTTCTTATGGTGAAAATGCCTTGTTGATGGCAGAGGTCAGAGGAGAATGGCCAGACTGGTTTGAACTGATAGAAAGGCAACAGTGACTCAAATAAACACTACTTACAACCAAGGTATGCAGAAGAGCCTCTCTGAATGCACATCATGTCAAATCTTGAAGCAGATGGGCTACAGCAGCAGAAAACCACACCGGGTGCCGATCAGGTCAGCTATGAACAAGAATCTGAGGGTACAATTTGCACTGGCCCACCACAACTGGACAATAGAAGATTAGACAGACATTGCCTGGTCTGATGTTACTTGATTTCTGCTGCTACATTCAGGTGGTAGGGTCAGAATTTGGCATTAACGTCATGAAAGCATGGATCCATCCTGCCTTGTATCAACGGTTCAGGCTGGTGGTGATGGTGGTGTAATGGTGTGGGGGATATTTTCTTGGCATACTTTGGGCCCCTTACTACCCATTGAGCATCTTTTAAACGCAACAGCATACCTGAGTATTGTTACTGACCATGTCCATCCCTTCATAACCACAGTGTACCTATCTTCCAGCAGAATAATCCGCCATGTCACAAAGCTCACATCTTCTCAAACTTGTTTCATGAATATGTTAATGAGTCCAGTATACTCAAATGGCCTACCTAGTCACCAGATTACAATTCAATCCAACGCCTTTGGGATGTGGTGGAACCAGAGATTCACATCATGTATGTGCAGTTGACAAATCGGCTTCAAACTGCGTCATGCAATCATTTCAATATGGACCAAAATCTCAGAGGAATGTTTCCAGGACCTTTTTGAATCTACGCCACAAATAATTAGGGCAGTTCTGAATGCAAAAGTGTGTTCAACCTGGTACTTGCAAGGTGTACCTAATAAAGTGACTGGTGAGTGTGTATTTTAATGTTTGAGTGTGAATCGCACAATGATTATTTTTTTAATCAATCAGTTTTTAATCAAATTACGACCTAACCACACATTTGGAAATGCATATGAAGTAATCGAGGATCACACAAAGCAAATTCGCTAATATATTTTTATTGTAAAAGGTACATTTCGCATGATTTAATTAGCATTTGATGAAATTAAAATCAGAAGTACTTATCATCACTACAAGTTCTCTGGAATTTGTGTAATGTCATCAGGGTTAACAAAAAGCAGTCGTTACTTAAAGATGCAGTCTGGTTTTAGCCACTGTCTGTAGAAGTGGCGCTATTGAGCTAAAAAGAGTCCCCAGAATTGTGTCATGTATTTGTGTGTATGTCATGATTTGTGACCCATGTCATCAAATTCACCCAATTTCAATTTGGAATTTAATTGATGAGGAATTATAATTCTTCTTAGATTGTCTGCACACATAAACAACATATTACACATCCATGCCAAAATGGGAGGTTTAAAACATTATTTTGTTTTAATAAATTGATCAAATACCCTGGATGTATTATTGAATCAAACCCCCCTTCACTTCAGAAATGTTAGCCGAGGCTAAGGAGACGGGAAACCGATAAGAAGACTGTCAGCCAAGCCAGGGCTTATCGCTGGGGGACATGCTTTGGAATCAGGACCTTAGACGGCTACACCAAATTTCAGCACAAAATGTTTTTAATTAAAACAAAAAAATATGCACACATATGTACACAGCTTTCTGTATGGGAGCAATACAGCACCATGGCAACCACCCAGGCATTATGCTAAATGACTAGCTGCATAATCAACATTGTCTAAAACCTTTAACTTTCATTGAAATGGCGGTGTTTAAATGTGGCTAGGGACAAAAATGAAGAAAAAAAAAGGCCCAGTAGCCGGAGCTGTTTCAGAACCTGTATTACAATAATTTGTTACAAAAGAGCTAGTCTTTCAATTGACTGCTTATGAAGACAGTATTGATAGTACAGTTTAACCACATGTTATTTGTTATTCTTTTTGCTCGATTTTGGAACCAACAGCACATTTAAATATTTCACTGAATTGGTCTGTCAGCAATATGTCCTCTAAGTGGTTAGAGAAACAACTCTTATCCACAATAAAATTACTCATTTTCACATATACAGTACATGGTCAAAGTATTGGTCTCCACAAAGTTTTCTGCTTCAGTGTTCTTAGATCATTTGTCATTATACTGAAGTATAATTACACGTTTTCCATAAGTGTCAAATTTATTTGTTTGTTTATTTATTTATATATTTTATTAAACAATTACATTAAATTAATGCAAAGAGTCAATATTGGCAGTGTTGGCCCTTCTTTTTCATGTCCTCTGAAATCCACCCTGGCATGCTGTCAAGAAACCTCTGGGCCACATACTGACTGATGGCAGCCAATACTCGTATGATCAATGCATGGAGTTTGTCAGAATTTGTGGGTTTTTGTTTGTCCATCCGCCTCTTAAACCACCACAAGTTCTCAATGGAATTAAGATCTGGGGAGTTTGCTGACCATGGACCCAAATCTTTGATGTTTTGTTCCCTGAGCCACTTTGTCAACACTTTTGTCTCATGGCAAGCTGCTCCATCATACTGGAATAGGCATTGGTCTTCACTGTTCTTGGATGGTTGGGAGAAGTTGCTCTCGGAGGATGTGTTTGTACCATTCTTTATTCATGTCTGTGTTTTTAGGCAAAATTGTGACTTAGCCGACTCCCTTGGCTGAGAAGCAACCCCACACATTAATGGTCTCAGGATGCTTTACTATTGGCATAACAGGACTGATGGTAGCGCTCACTTTGTCTTCTCCGGACAAGGTGATTTCCGAATGGCCCAAACAATCGGAAAGGGGATTCATCAAAGAATATTATTTTACCCAGTCCTCAGCAGTCCAATCCCTGTACTTTTTGAATATCAGTCTGTCCCTGATGTGTTTCTTGGAGAGAAGTGGATTCTTTGCTGCCCTTCTTGACACTAGTTCTTCCTCCAAATGTCTTCACCTCACTGTGTGTGCAGATGCACTCACACCTGCCTGCTGGCATTCCTAAGCAAGCTCTGGTGGTGCCCCGATCCCACAGCTAAATCAACTTTTGGAGACGGTCCTAGTGCTTGCTGGACATTCTTGAACACCTTCACAACAATTGAACCTCTATCCTTGAAATGCTTGTTGGTCCGATAAATGGTTGATTTAGGTGCAATCTTACTAGCAGCAATATCCTTTGTCGTCATCAAATTAATGATGACGGCACGTGTTTCCTTGCAGGTAACCATGGTTGACAGAGGAAGAACTATGATTTCAAGCACCATCCTCCTTTTAAAGCTTCCAGTCTGTTATTTTAACTCAATCAGCAAGACAGAGTGATCTCCAGCCTTGTCCTCGTCAACACTCTCACCTGTGTTAACGAGACAATCACTGACATGATGGCAGCTGGTCCTTTTGTGGCAGGGCTGAAATGCAGTGGACATGTTTTTTTATGATTGATTTCATTTTCGTGCAGAAGGACTTTGCAGTTCATTGAAATTCATCTGATCATGACATTCTGGAGTATATGCAAATTGCCATCATCAACACTGTGAATATTAGTATTTGTGTTTCATTCTCAAAACTTTTGTCCACAACTGTACATACTAAACAATTGATACACGACATAGTTAATATGTATTAAATACGTATTACAGTTCAAGTATTTCCATTTTGATGGTCAAAGCCTTGAGAAGTCGTAGATTCAGAGCAGAGTAAGCTGTGTCGTTTAAGAATTAAAAGAGAACCCTTTCCATTGGACCCGTGCCAAGTCCCAATGTTCTACTGAAGGGATGAAAGTGCATACCCCTGAGAGAACACTAATAGGCCTTTAATTGTATGTTCTTCTACTAAATTAATGGATGGCATTGATTTGATTAATTCAGACGCGGCTGGATACTAATATCCAATTAAATCCACGTCCTTGCTTGGTGCAGCTGGCCATGGTACTTTGTGAGCTGTGGGGCTGTGAGGGCTAGTTGGTTGCTCGTTTGGTATGTGGGGGTGAGACTGTTGGGGTACCTGGCCTCACACTGACAGGGCAAAGCCATGAGAGCATGGGCCTTAACAAATTCCTACAGGAAAACTGTTTCTGTCATTGTGGACACATGAGAAATGTATGGCATTTCCTGAACCATTGATTTACACCTTTACTAGATTTCTGCGTGGTTAACCAAAATAAATAAATTTGGCATATTTTAGTAAGCGAGATACATGAGGACATGAAGACTATTGTTAGCAATGTTTATATAAGGGAAGTTTCACCTACTGTAGCCATAACAGTATACCTTGGATTTTAATAATGAGGTCCTTCATATATATTCTGAGATTATGGTGAACTAGCAGATACCATTTGTACCATTCAATATAAATGCATTTGCTAACTATTGCTTGTACAATTGCAAACTAGTATTAGCAAAATTACTTGAATTCTCATGCTAGCATGCTACCATGTAATGTTGATTTCCTGGGCTTATTCTAGTGACAATTTTCTTTCTTTAAGTTTCAGATCTTTTAAATATTCTGAAGGCTGATTGGCTAATAGCGGTGGTATATTTAGCAATTATGCATGCAGGGGAGTGGTACAGTATATGGCCATCATACCACAGCTATAACTGTTCTTATGCAGGACAAATCGTAGTGCCTGGACACAGGCTTAGCCATGGAATGTTTGCAATATATCACAAACAACAGAGATGCCTTAATGCTATTATAAATTGATTTCAAACACAATTAAAGCGGTAAAAACCAATATCATATCCCATGGCTATCAGACAGTATGCTTTCATGATTCAAACTATCCAGGTTTTAATAGACTGTATACCACAGGTATGTGTATACCACAGTCTGCCTAGTAAAAGGCAGAGAACACGATTCCCTTTCTAAAGGATGAGCAGAGAGAGTATGGATGAGTCTGACCTAATTAACTAACTACCACCTCCCTCCTCCTCTTCCTCTCGCCCATCGTACTGTCGCCTCCCTCTCTCTACTGTAACTTCCTCCCTTCGTCTCTTACTCTACATTCGTCCTTTTCATCTAGATCTCTCTCTCTCTTCCTCCCTCGCTCTCCCTCCTCTCTGCTCCAATCTTTGCTATTTTTCTGGCTCCTACTGTACATTCCTTCCTCAGCTCTCTCTCTCTCTCTCTCTCTCTCTCTCTCTCTCTCTCTCTCTCTCTCTCTCTCTCTCTCTCTCTCTCTCTCTCTCTCTCTCTCTCTCTCTCTCTCTCTCTCTCTCTCTCTCTCTCTCTCTCTCTCTCTCTCTCTCTCCCTTTCTCTCTCTCTCTCTCTCTCCTGTGTCACTCTCTATTGAAACAAACACACCCACACACTAGCACAGCTTGGCACCCTAATAAAAATGTGGTTGCCATTCGCAAAGACTGCTGGGATCAGAATCTCGTCCTGATTTGAACCTTGTCCTGAAACAGGATTTCATGAAGTCGGGCCAAATTTCCACTGTTGGCCATACTGTAGGCACAGTGTGTGTGTGCATGAGCGTGTGTGCGTTTTCTGCCCTTGTGTTGACATACAGAAGCTCCTCACTCCCTGTCATTGAGTTTCTGGACGAGCTCCGAGAGGAGGATGTAACTGTACTATAGCACAGCTACTATACAAAGCAATGGCTTACTGTGACGACTGCCCTGATTTCTATCTATAAAAGATAGAATTGTTTGATGAATGAATAATCCTTAGAGCAGGACTTACATAGAATAATTTCTGTAGCTTACTATGAATACCTTGTTAAGGTTATTGTTCTTTGTTGTGGATAGTGTCAGGAGTTCAGAGCTTTTTTCGGGAAGCAAATTTTTTTGGTTTTATTTAGGTAGAAGCCCCCTCTTCTATGGACGTGCATCACTGTGTTATCTGGTTTCTGATTTGCTCCAGACAAAGACATAGCTCCATTCATCATTCATGTTTAATTGGAGTTAGCTCAAGTGTTTAAACCTCTTTATTTTAGAGGCCAGTGTTTACTTTGTTTAGCTAGAAGCTAGCGCATCACTAGATGGGGAATCACTGTCATAGACAGAAGTAGGCACCGTTAAGTAAAATACTTCAAAGAATCTTAATCGTTCCGGTCGGGCGGTCATCTAACTAGGTCAAATCCAGTTAGCTCAATTAAAGAGGAAAAGGGGAAAGGAAAAGGGGAAATTAACAACTGGAAAAATAGCTGCTAAATCCTTGCCCCTTTAACTAAAGCAGTCCTTAATGGGCGGGCATGCACACACATGTGCAGTCACACATTCCCACGGGCGTAAACACACACGCATAATAAAGACACTATACTTTCTGAATATATCTAATAAATCTTTTAAAAGTGTGAGCACTATGGCTATGCGATGGCATCGAATGTGACCTAGAAAGCAGAAGCACGTTCTCATGGAGCGTGCTTTTATAGGCTAGCCCGGGCTATGGGAAACACCACTGTGGCTTTGTCGGGCTGTTGTCGGTTCTTCGGTTGCACCCATAAAAACCTACCCATGAAATCCCCGGTAGTTATTCTTTACTCAGGGTATTTGGATCTTGGCTTATTCACACAAATGGTGTGTAGAGCACTGGGGACAGGCTCTAATAGAGTGACCAAGACATCCAGGGGTAAACTTGTTCAGCAGGAAGCAAAATGGCTGCCAATTTAAAAAAAAAAGGGGGAGGGTGACAAAGGAAATCATGTAATTACCAGGGGTTTTGTGCTAATAACAATGACATTGGCCCACAGTGGTCTCTACAGTTTACAGCAGATCCACAGCCATTGTGAATAAAATGTGTAAAGCCACAGTATTTGTGGAACATTTCCTGTGAACTACAACGCACACCTGGTTTGGCTCTTTTTCACATAATAGGGATAATAGTTTACCAACAAATGATTTAGTATACTAAAGTACACTGTAAAATACTGTGTAGTATAATTTGAATGTGTAAGTTGATGGTAAATGTGAGTCCTGATGTCAGGAGATAAGCTCCACTTGGTACAAATAATACAAAATTCATCACAAGACAAGCAAATATTCTGCATTCAGTGCAGTGGTGGTAAATCTGCCTCAGATTGATGCCTATAGAACTTATTCATGGACATGTTAATTAAATACATTGTAAGTAAAAATATTATTTAAAGGGTTTAGCAGAGACTCATCAGATAGGCTGGTAGTCTATAATTAATAATATAGAAATAATTAATTCACCTGACTAAAATATTTCTGACCGGACTAAAATGGTAAGATTAGCATGCTAGCTAGTTACACTGACAGCAGGATTACAGCCGTCCTATCCATAATTTCTGAACACATATTAGAGGACTACATTACATTTCAGAGGTGGAAATGTAACTCTATAAAACTGGTCTTTGGCCCGATTGGTTTGCCATCTGTATATCCAATGCAGTCAACCCTTCAGCAAAATGATTTCAGTGAATTCATTGTACAAATGTATTACTAAGCTATTTTAAATACAGTACTATATACTATTTAGAGAATAGCATTCTGTTACATGTTTATGTATTGGTTAGTTTGCATGGCAGCCATGTTGTACAGACAGAGTGGAGACCTAGGGGATCAAACTACCGTTCCAACCACAGATTTGAAACATGTTGACTTGGCATTGATACTTTCACACATTATTGGTGAGAGATTTTTGTCCCTATGTCTTGTTTAAAAGTGACCCTTGTCCGCCATGTTGGAAAAGCTCAATGTCTTTTTTAAGAGACTTCCTGGCGACCTGGATCAACCAGATCCAAAATGGCGGACTGGTATGAAGTGGAACCAATGTGTTTCCTGACAACTGGTGCCATGAACCCATGGTGTGTCCCTACAGTGTGTAGCTATAAGACTGACAACCCTTTAGCCCTGGTTTTAGTGCAATGTACCTGGCACTGGATGGACATTCCCTGTTTACTGTCTGCTGTTGTTTCTGCAGCCACCAGCCTCTTGGCTGCAGCTGCTTGGTTCACTCTAATCTGTAAAGGAGACAGGCAGGCTTTTATTTGGATTTAGTCCTGTTTAGCAGCTATGTTTCTGTCCCAGCTCCAATAGGAGCAACGTTCCATTTACAAACTTGCACTGGGTTTTTAATGTGCAATGAGCTAGTGATGTTAGTTACAGAGACCAACAAAGTAATGTTATGGAAGAATCCATAATGTAACCAACAGTATAACACACAGCTCTGGAAAAAATTAAGAGACCACTGCAAAATCATCAGTGTCTCTGGTTTTGTATTGACAGGTAGGTGTTTGGGTAAAATAAAAAAAATACATAAACTCCCGGTAATGACAAAATGTCTTCCAAATTTTCAATAAAAATACTTTCATTCAGCTTCTTGGCTTTGTTTGATTGCTTGTGACCATCTATCTTCCTTTTGTTCATGTCCCAATATTTTTCAATGGGATTGATTTAAGAATACTTTGCAGTGGTCTCTTAATTTGTTCCAGTGGTGTATGTCACATTCTACTAGTATCAATCTTGACAAACTGTTTTTGTCAATATAGCCTCTAATTCTTCTGAATGTTCCTTGTGTCAGTGCATGTGACTCTTCTTAAGTTTTTCCAGATTTGTAGGATTTTGCCCTCATTTAGCGTTTTTTCCTCTATAGTACTACCTGTAAATACTAGTACTACCTGTTGCAGCGAGGATCTCATGCACACATGAGCATTTACATTGAGTACTTATAGGGGAATTGTATCCAAAATGTACAGTATTCATCGTAAATTAGTACACCCCAACAGAAATCTCAGAAAACCATCTGTCTCTCTTCTGAATCAATACTTTTCATGGGATCCTATATGATACATTTTTTTAGCAACTCTGGTTAATTTTGTTGCAAATGAGATTTGTTAGTACAAAACAACAAAACTGAAAGTTTATTAACAAAGTGATTTATGTGATGCAAACATGAGTACACCCCAATGAAGCTTTTTGGAATTAAACTTGGTAAAATGCTAAATAACTGGAATTCAACAACAGATGAGTCTAACCAATCATCATACAGGGTGCTGCAATATAATTGACAATTAAGGGTGGTAATTAACCTATACGAACTCCTCCCAGTCAATACTGATAATTATGGCACCACATGGAAGACAGATGTCACAAGTCTTGAGAGAGAAAGAAATTGCTTTACACAATAAAGGTCAGGGCTACAAGACAATAAGGTAAGCATTGCTAATCAGTCAAAATACAGTTCTGAATTCAAAAATTCAAAAAGGATGGAATTGTGGCAAGCAATCAGAGACGTCCAGGCCGTCCTCGGAAGCTAACACCTCGAGATGAGCATTTTGTCCTTAGAAGGGTTGAGGAAAATCACCATGCAATTTCATCACAGTTAGCTAAAGCTGTAGAAAGCCAAACTGGGGTGACTGTTTCACTTAATACAATGTACGCTGCACAGGAGTAGCATGCAAGAGTGTCATAGACGAAGGAAGAAACTGTTAAACCCATGTTGACAAAAGTGAAGAATATTGGGACTGCATACTCCATTCTTCAGATGAGAGGAAGTTTAATCTTTTTGGAACTGATGGCATGCAAACTGTATGGCGCTGCAAGGGGGAAGAGTACAATGAAAAATGCATGGTACCCACAGTAAAGCATGGTGGTGGAAGTGTTATTCTGTGGGGTTGTGTGAGTGCTGCATGTGTTGTGGAATTGCACTTCACTCAGGGCATCATGAATTCACAGATGTACTGCGAAATACTGAAAGAGAAGATGCTACCATCTCTCTGCACCCTGGGTCGCCGTGCACTCTTTCAACATGATAATGACACAAAAAAATACATTCAAAGTTACTGCTGCATTTCTGAGGAAGAACAGGGTGATGTCACATGACCTCAACCCAATAGAACACCTATGGGGAGTTCTGAAAATACGAGTGAAGCATCATTCTCTGTCCAGCATCCAGGCTCTGAAAGAGCTCATTCTCCAAGATTGGAGAAAGATAGATGTGGTAGTATGTCGCCAACTTGTTCACTCCATGTCCAGAAGAGTTATAAATCTTATAAATTATGGAGGCCATACAAAACATTAGATTCAGTAGAATTTGTTGTAGGGTGTACTCATTTTTGCTACAACTCATTTTAATAAAATTCAAAATTTTCTTAGCACAATGATGTTGGTGACTAACCTTTTATGTTCTTAATAAAAGCAAATGTCAAACTCAGTTTTGTCCAAGTTCAGCTAATTGTTTTGGTTTTCTATGAGAAGTAGATCAAATCCTAATTCTCACACGGTGTACTCATTTACGCTGAGTACTGTATGTTCATGTAGTTCTAGTCCATCTATCACTTTGAGTTTCAGAATATCCTATTTTAGATTATACACTTCCATCATAGCTAATGAAAAACACTTTTTTTTTTCCAGCTTTCCTCGCTTCCCAATTTCCTCTCTAATCCTGCCTTGTCGGCAGCTCCACAACTCCTTGCATAGACCTGTGGTATGATGAGGGGCGTCCACATGGCTCATCCAACCACATCACCCGAGCCACCAATTCATTTCGCACTGTTCACCCAACACGGAAGCCTTTAGTCGGATCATACTCGGGATGATTAAGTTCACCAACTATACTTCTGCGATTAAATTTACAGGCACTGATCTGAACACAAGGAGTCCCTGGAGAGCAGGGCCGGCCCCAGGCATAAGCGAACTAAGCAGCCACCAGGGGGCCCCCAATCGACTGCACCGGTGACTCTGCATGGTAATAAGGGGCCCCCAAATCAAATTCTGCTTAGGGCCCCCAAAAGTCTCGGGCCGGCACTGCTGGAGAGCAATGTGGTAGGATAGATAATCAGACTTATCTAACCCAAATCCCAGGCAGTGATTCGGCATCTTGCTTCAATTATTGCTTGGACTAGGTGTGATACCGGATGCTACACCAACACCAACACCGTTTTAGTGAATAATACAGAGCAATAACTTTTGTTCAGAAACTGCATTGTAGGATGGTAGACAAGGCTGAGATACTTCATGCAGTACCTTCAGGCAGCAGTGCCAATTTGTAAAAACCAGAATTCCACCACAAATGACACTTGTAGAAAAGTAGCATACTACATAGTATAGGTTGCCACTTGGGAGTCAACGCTGGGTTAATGGGGCTAAGTGCGTCAGGATAGTTCTGAGAGTGTTCATCAGTCTTTTGAAAGCTAGCTGAGTAACCTGACCAAAGAGTAGGTAGGCTTTTGTTGTTTTCGTGGTAAACGTGTCACTTTACAGCCCTTGCAATTTCATTTAAAAGATTACTGTTTACTCTATTCGCACAGACTTCTGACTTCTTTTGGTGAATAAAACTCTAGATAGTTCTGGAACCCTTTTTTTCTTATTTTCTACATGCCAGCTCCATATGTGTGAAAGCTGCAGAGCGTTTCACAGCAGTCATTTCTTTTTGAGTGGGAGGGGCTTGTTTCCTTGGTTTGTTATTGTTATTTTTGAAATGCCTGGAGTTCTTCCTCCCATTCCAGTGTTACTCACCGCCCTGAAACGTATGTGTGTGTGGTTATTTTGGGGTCGTTAGAATATCTCTGTCATGAGAAGAAATGCTCAGGTCCTCTGCTGACAAGCGTTCTATTAGGCCTAAGGCGTAGAAGGCATGTTCGACAGGTCATGTGACTATGTAGTGTCATGATCTGCGTTGTGTGTGCTAAGACGTGAGGCTGCTCTTCTGGTGCCGTGCTGTGGAGACCGGCCCACCGGCCCAGGGAGGCATTTTAATCATGAGTCGAGAGACTATCCTCCAACCCTTCATGAAATGAATGGAAGGAAAGAAAAAAATAAGACAAAATGAAAAAATAATCAAGAAATAGAAAAAGACATTTGCATCCTACATACGGCCTTCCTAGTTAACAGGCTATATCTATTATCCTAGTTCAATCAACGAGATGGCTGTGGCGTAATGCTTGGCCTTGGTTATTATGCTTGCCTATAGAGCTTCCCACTCAGGGTTAACCTGATATCTCACTCTGAAGACCTCCAACCCATTTCATTCACCAAATCAACAGCTCTGGTCATGTGAGTCGCTGCCGATAAGACAGCAGCTCTCTGCCGACCTCTGACCTTTGGTCCTTGAGTTATATTGATCCTGGGCCCGATAGTAGGCCACCTTTACTATGGATTTTTTCTGACCCTGTATCCATTCTTCCCCCTCCATATAGATTGTGAGAAGTGTGGGAGGCTGAAGAGTCGGTCAAGTCAACAGAACCACAATGTCCGGTTGTCCGCAGGCTTAGTCTGTAAATGTATGTTGTGCTTTGCCATTGCTTGTTATACTTCAGCTCCCACCAGTTTCCTCCATTACATTGCGGCGAACAGCCCACGTTCCAAGCAGATACTAACAGACGCTATTGAGCAGACGGACCTAGGTCCAGTTAGGTTCTGTTTACATTGCTGGGCTGCTGTTCTCATTGCCAAGAACTGGTTTAAATATGTGCTAGACGCAAGTGCTGAAATGCAATAACTGACAGTTATATCAGAGTTGGTTGCAAGTGTGCAAATTTGTATTTTGTTTTCTTTCTGAAGGTTGCCAACCGCACTTCAATTTATGTAAGGATATACCGTTGTAATCAAAATTATTCAACCCACATTGCAAATCAGGTTTATTGTCAGCTGTTTGCAATGAACAAATCAAATAAAAACAATTGAAATAGCTCAACACAACGAATGCTTCAAGTGCCCCAAATCCAACTGCAAATGCAACTGTACCAAAATTATTCAACTCCTTAAAATTATTGCATTTGTTTGTCAACAGCTGACAGTCTTTACATTTTAACAATAAACCTGAATTGCAATGAGTGTTGAATAATTTTGATTGTACTTTTAAATCCGCTGTTAAAACTGGTGAAACTACAATGGTATTCAGAGGCCACACAATGTAATGAGTCACTTGAATGTAAAGAGAATGTGTGTTTAAAAAAAAACAATATATCAAATCCAACCCACAGCATTCACCACCGGTTACAAAACAAAAATGAAGCACATGCCAAAAGCTGTGTGAGTGCTACACCTGTCCAGTGTGCCATGGTAGAATTTCTGTCTGACATGGCCACAGAGTGGTTTCCAGAACATGAAACATCCCTGCCCAGCCACATCCAAGGCTGAGGGGATGTTACACAGAACTTAAACCACTTACTGTAGAAGCAGTCAAATTACAAAAGGCTAAAGAGTATTGCTCACCTCCAGTAAATTTCTTACCATAATAAGTTGGTCAAAATACAGTATAGTATAGATACCATTTTTACTGTAATTAAAGGTAATGTATTCGTGTAATCTACCTGCCAATCTGAAATCATCAGTCGTGTCTTGTTTTCTCATGGCTCTGCTACAATATAACGTTTAATAGAATCCTTTCTGTGGTCGTATTAGACATGCTCCAGTGCTCATCTGGCATTTTTTTACTCAGAACAAAGCTGCATCTCATTTAATAAAATATGAAAACACACACACACACACCGGTGGCAGCTGCTGGTCTTTCAAAGAGGGGAAGCAAATTTTCAGCCTACATCATTAGAATTGTCCATTTAATTTATAAGTAAATTCTGCCCTACATTTCTTTTCAAGAAAATGCGCTGTGGCCCTGTTGTACCAACTAGGTGTCTTTTCCAGTGACTTGACAAGTGTCCTCTCAATGGCCAGCAGAGTTAGGCTGCTTAAACGGCCTTGGCCTATTGTGTTACAGGTGTAGAACTTCAGCTGCTTTAAACAGGAGAAGCTTCATTCAACACCTGCAGATGTAGCTCCAATTGTTGCCACTGATGAGAACAGTTTGTAAAGCTGAGGCATTGTACTATCCAACTCCATGGGCCCTATTTTAACGATCTGAAACGCAAGTATCAAACGCGAAACGCAAGTATCAAACGCGAAACGCAAGTATCAAACGCGAAACGCAAGTATCAAACGCGAAACGCAAGTATCAAACGCGAAACGCAAGTGACATTGTGGGAGGGTCCCGGGCGCTGTTGCTATTTCACCGGCGGGATAAATGACTCTTGCGCCCAACGCATATCTAAAATGGGTGGGTCTGAAGTAGCTTCATTAGTCATAGGTGCGGTTTGGGCGTAACGTGCAATAAACCAATCGGAGCTTCATTTCGCATTCACGTTAAGAGCAGGAGGTGGTGTAAAAAGTCAATTGCGCTGGGTGTAAGATAAGGTTCCATGTCTTTAAGGAACACCAAGTAATCAGACAGCTTTCCCCTGTTACCCTGAACGTCCTGATCTGAATACAGGACTTGAAGTTCAGACCTCAGTCTCCCTGAATCAAAGTGATGGCCGTAACTTTTCAGGACAATTTGGAAGGCTTCTTCTGGAAACACTTGTCTCATGTGAGCAAATTTCCCCGGATTGATTAATTCTAAGAAGAGCATACTTTCCAAATTTTATTAACTTTGAGGAATCTGCTCCAAATTGTTATCAAGGATGGCCATGTACAGATTTCTGTAGCACTCTTGGGGATCCTGCAATTTGGTCAGATGGCACTTTCTCATGGGCTCATCTCGTGGGTCTAATATGAGATCTGCTGCTTTGGCATAAACAGCTTGGAAAGCTGACCTTTTCTCATTGACAAATGCAAGAAGAGACTCAATTATTTTCTGCAGTAAAGAACATCCATAGCCCTCTGCTGGACAATATCAAAGACCGCATCAGTCTCAGAGAGAAACTGTTCATATGTGTACAACATGAACATAAACTCAAAATCCTCCAGTTTCCTCACAAAGCCTTTGGCACAATCCAGTGTATCATCATCCTTTGTCGTATCTGCAATGATGTTATCAAATGTCTGCAGGAGGCCATCATAATTGTTTGCCACAGTGTTCACTATCCGTGATGTGAAATTCCCTTGTGTAGGAGCGCTTCTGGGCAACCTTGAACAGCATGCAGACTCCAGAAAAGTCCGACTCTTTGTGGATTTTGAAATAAATGTGGCAAACCCAGAGAGTGATGCAAAAAAAATTCTGCACTCAGGCATTTAGCCCCCTGTGACAGCACCAGATTCAGTCTGTGTGCATAGCAATGCACAAACATTACACTGGGGGCTATTGCTTTCACTTTGACCTCCAGACCATTGAGAGCTGAAGCCATGACAGCAGCCCCATCACAGGTCTGTGCCACAAGCTTATCCTTGTAGATAAGCAGAGATCAAGTAATTTTGAATTGTATGGGACATACCAGAAAATACAGTTGAGCACTCGATTGTGTGGACAGGACAGAGTAGTGCTGCGGTATGACCAAAATGTATATCACTGTAATTTTCTAAATTCTACCTGTTTCACGCTATATGACGGTACAGTGCCTTGCGAAAGTATTCGGCCCCCTTGAACCTTTCGACCTTTTGCCACATTTCAGGCTTCAAACATAAAGATATGAAACTGTAATTTTTCGTGAAGAATCAACAACAAGTGGGACACAATCATGAAGTGGAACGAAATTTATTGGATATTTCAAACTTTTTTAACAAATAAAAAACTGAAAAATTAGGCGTGCAAAATTATTCAGCCCCCTTAAGTTAATACTTTATAGCGGCACCTTTTGCTGCGATTACAGCTATAAGTCACTTGGGGTATGTCTCTATCAGTTTTGCACATCAAGAGACTGAAATTTTTTCCCATTCCTTCTTGCAAAACTGCTCGAGCTCAGTGAGGTTGGATGGAGAGCGTTTGTGAACAGCAGTTTTCAGTTCTTTCCACAGATTCTCGATTGGATTCAGGTTAGGGCTGTGCGATATGGCCCGAAATGAATATCTCGATATATTTTGTATCTTTAACGACTAAAGATATATATCTCGATATTAAGTTATTTTTTAAGTTTGGAAAATGTATACACATATGTATAGAAAAAAGGGAAATTTCATTATTAAAATGAACAAGTGAAGAATTGCACTCTTTGTCAAAGAGGTGTGCAAGACACAGATATTGTTTTGGAACATTTAGCAATCTCTGTCAATTTAATATTCAAATATATTATAGTAAAAGAATAATGCTCAATCATATTGAATGTGGTGAGAAAGTATGACAAATAGAGCTGGGCAATATGGAAAAAATCTAATATCAAGATATTGTTGACCAAATACCTCAATATCGATATTGTGGCGATATTGTAGGGTTGACAATTG
>JACXGM010007225.1:0-31069 GCA_016801145.1 Umbra pygmaea | reverse complement strand
CTTCACTACAGCCAATTTTAGAGAGTTTGGTACACACCCAGATACTAGAGAGCAATTTATTATTTTTAGCAAATGTGAGCCAAGCACAGGGAGTAACTCTTTTAGAAATTTAGTTGGAATAGGATCCAGTTGACAGCTGGAAGTCTTTGAAGCCTTTACTATTTTAGTGAAAGACTCAAGGGAAACAGGGTTAAAAAATCTTAGTTGTAATATATTGCAATCTATTGCTCAGTCACATCTTTAGTCTTCATGTCTCTTAGCAGCATGCCTAAGGCATATTCAAAAAGGTGAGCAGGAACCCTGTGCATGTTTCTTTTGGTAATCTTTGGTAGAAGTATTAGAGTTAGTAGAAAGGTCACTTTAGTGTCCTCAGTTTTTAAAACACAACCTTATTTACCAATCACTTGTAAGCTGTTGGTTTCTTAAAGCTTATTGTGTAAGAATTGCTCCCATCTAGTGGTGAAAATGTATATGACAAGCAACTGAATATGGTTCTAGCCCCTCGAGTTATTATACCAGCAACGTGAACCTGGATATTAGTTTTTTCTTTCAAAACAATAGCGCTCGTTTTGATTCATTGCAATAATCATTGTTAATTCACTACACAGCCTGTGTATTGTAACCAAATGCAATTGTAATGTGTGTAAAGAAACAATAAGAGCATGTGATAGCAAACAATAATAATTTAACATGTTTTATTAATAAAACTAACAAATATGTTGTACACACAATTTGATAAAAAAATTGTCAGTGTCTCATATGAAAACATACATTTGAAAAACATTCACTAGAGTCTGTTTTATTCCAACAGAATACTAATTTCAGCAAAACATGAACATGAACACAATACCTATGCAATGAATAAACAATGATTATTGCAATGAACCACGAGCGCTATTATTTTGAAACCGAAAATCCAAGTTTGTGTTGCCAGGGGAACGTTCTTGCCTACTGTACAGCTTGGACCAGCGCTGCCCTTACATGTCCTCGAGAATAGGCATGATCTTACATCTTCAACAGACTTTTGCCGGCAGTCGAGACTTTTGACTGGCATTCGTCACGGTGCCACTAGTGTAAAAGCGCGAAAGGCCGAGCTTGAATTTCCAGGTATGTCCCTCTTTGGCTAATGTATTTTAAGGCATAACATGGCTGCCGCAATTCGAGCGGCACCATTGAATGTATTGTGAATGGAAGATTCTACGCTTAGATATATACTTGGCTTATTTTAACACACTGTTGATAATGTATATAATTGCACTTCCTGTATTTAATTTGATAATTAAACCCCTATGTTTCTGTCATTCACTGTCAGTCATTGTTTCATGTAAGTGCTTGTTAGTGTCAGTGTTGTTAGAATATACTATTGCAGTGCCCGTGCAAAATCTATTTTTGTGTGTGTTTGTAGAAATTGTTGGTTTGGTGTGTTTGAGTGCTGATTGTTCAGTGACATTTGTATTTGTGCATGGTAGAAAGGAAATACTGATACTGATAAAATGACCTAAAGCAAATAATGATACTGACATTACATACAGAATAAATATTGATATAGAGTATAAACAGATATGTAGACAGATGTGTAGTGTAGTAACATTTACATTTGAACAGTAGGAAAATAAGTGTATGTCTGTATAAACAGTATAAAGAGCAGTAGAATATGGGTATGCATAAATGTAGTTACAGTATGTATATATCATAAATAAAAAAATAAAACACTATGGGTGGTATGGGCTAGTGCAATGGGGTGGTGGGGGTGGGGTAGGGTGGTGCAACAGTCAGGGGGGATGAGGGGTTGGTGCTTTGGGAGACCACAACGTTGATGGCCACCTGCTTGTTGTCCCTGTCAAAGTGGCCATGGACGTGGTCAGATCATCAGGCACAGGCAGTCGTTATTAGTGGTTTCAGGAGACACAGCATTCAACACAACATGATCACTCAGAAATCCGTGATACTTCCACGGACACTTAACTTCAAACTCTGTGGCAGTTTCACGGAATGACAGAAAAGTCATGCGACTCACATACCAGAGTTTGCGAGTTCGAATCCATGTGTACACATTGCATGTATTTTGTATTCTATTCCAGCACGATGCAGACGTGTTGCAAATATGCTTTTTTATCCTTTTTTTTCTTACTATCACCATGGTTACAAACAATACATTACGACATAATACATTTTACATTGAGTTAACAGCAAGGTTTCTGAATGGTTAAGGTTAGGTTAGGGGTTTGGTTAAGGCTTAGATCGAATTAACAGCAAGGTTTCTGAGTGGTTAAGGTTAGGGTAAGGGTTTGGGTTTGGGTAAGGCTTACATCGAGTTAACAGGAAGGTCCCACTGTGCGCCCATCGCAGACCTTTCCGTGAAACTGCCACGGATTTTGGTCCCATTCCGTGAAACTGCCATGGATTTTGAAGTTCAGACTCCATGGCAGTTTCACAGATTTCTGAGAGATCAGGCTGATTCAACATGTACTAAAGTTTTTTAACTGAAAACTTTTTTATAGAACAGATTGTAAACATAATAGCTAACTGCATTAATAACCAAGTGAAACGGTGCTGTCATTACTTATCAAGTCAAACGGTGCTGTAACTGCTACAGCTGTCAGAGTTAGCTTCGATGCTAACTGCATTAATAACCAAGCAAAATGGTGCTGTCACTACTAACCAAGCCAAACGATGCTGTCACTACTACAGCTGTCAGAGTTAGCTTCGATGCTAACTGTATTAATAACCAAGCAAAATGGTGCTGTCACTACTAACCAAGCCAAACGGTGCTGTAACTGCTACAGCTGTCAGAGTTAGCTTCGATGCTAACTGCATTAATAACCAAGCAAAATGGTGCTGTCACTACTAACCAAGCCAAACGATGCTGTCACTACTACAGCTGTCAGAGTTAGCTTCGATGCTAACTGCATTAATAACCAAGCCAAACGGTGATGTCACCACTACAGCTGTCAGAGTTAACTTCAATGCTATTAATGCAGTTAGGATCATTTGTTACTTACCTTCATTATTAACCAAGTCAAATGGTGCTGTCACTACTACAGCTGTCAGAATTTGTATGAAGTCAAAGCTAACTCTGACAGATGTAGTAGTGACTGCACCATTTGACTTGATTAATAACTATAGCTGTCAGAGTTAGCGTCGACTTCATACTAATTCTGACAGCTGTAGTAGTGACAGCACTGTTTGGCTTGGTTATATTTCACATTTTACCTGCCAAAGCTCCGCTGCTCTCTGTATCTGGTCCTGCGCTGTGGTCACTCAGTGTGCTATTTGAGAGGGGGAGTGGCCAGCAGCTAAAGCGGCGAAAGCCAATGTACACTTCTTTTACCAATATATATTTAGAATATCTTTTGCATTTCTAATCCAAACAACGTCAAACTTGGCACTGCACTTACTCGTGCCCGTAGCAAGACACCGGTCAAGTTTGAATCCATTGGACTAACGGTTTGAGAGATATGTGCATAACAGACAGACAGACAGACAGACAGACAGACAGACAGACAGACAGACTGCGACCAGGGCATAGTGGATTTGGGAGGACTATGAGGACCCAGGGTTCTGGTCCTCAGAGGAGGAAGAGTATGACGAGGACTATCAGGTGTTTAGGGACTGGTATGTGGAGAGGAAAGAGAGGAGAAGTGACTGGTGACCGCTAGCTAAGGAATGTAGCTGGCTAGCAGACTAATCACCACCTGTCCAGCGAGACGGCTTCCCAAGTAGGCTGGTGCTCCCTCCATCACCCCTTCCATGGGCTAGGGTCGTTAGCCGCCTAGCTACCCCTGTTCCTCCAGTCCCACAGGCTCTATCACTCAGCCAACCAGACAGACCATCTCCTTCCAGTCCCATGGGCCATGTTGGCTGTCGGTTAGTGGCCACAACTGCTAAGTCTAATGAAACTAAATCTACCCTTTCAGAAAACATAACACACTCACCAATATAGTCTGACACATTACTAATGAACTTCTTACTGGAACTATTACAACCAGTACCATGTCAGGCTAGTCTGCCGCCATCCTCCACACCAGTGCCAGCAACTTCCTCTTTAATTTTCATGGCAGGCGCCGCATCCCTCATGCCAGTGCCATTGGCCCCACCCTCCATGCCTGAGCAAGTGGCTTTTCCCCCGCGTCAGTCTTAGCGGCCCCAGCATCCGTCTGTATACCGGATGACCAGCTAGCCACACCAATGCCAGGGGGCCTGCTTGCCACACAGACGCATGAGGGACAACTTGCCACGCCATCAAATGAGGATCTGCCCACCATTCTGACCTCGCTGGAGGCCCTGTCAGCCGTAGTGTCAGAGCCAGAGGTTATACTCACCATGCATCATACAGGGGACCAGACCCCTGTGCCCATGGAGGCCTCAGCCCTCACGGGTGCTGGCCACACCGCAGCCTTCTGTCCCCTGTTCCTGAAAACCAGGCTCTAGCCCCCTCGCACTTTCCAGAGGAGCTGGCTCCTGTTGGTCCCACCAATGTGCTACCTGCAGCTGCAGTGGAGACCACCAGGGGTCCACAAAAAACAGCAGTGGAGCTCTCCAGGCATCCTCTATAACTAGCAGCTACAGTGGAGACCACCCAGGGTCCACCTTCAATAGTGGCCACAGTGGAGATCTCCGGGGGTCCACCTCTGCCAGCAGCGGCAGCAGAGACCATTTGGGGAGACCAACAGCAGCCACGCCCTCTCAGCCTCTATGTGTGGTGCTGCCCGCCTGGCCACTACTGTCTGACCCTTGTGTCATCAGCCGTGCTCGTTGGGATCACCCTCCGGACTGGGGGCATCTGTGGGGGATTCTCCCCCAGGGTGGGGGTCTCCTGCCCTCCTTCACTCCCTTCTGGATTCTTGTGTATGACATTGGGGGCTCCCTCTGGATGGGTGGCGAGCCTAAAGGGGGGGGTACTGTCACGGTCGCCCTCCTTGGGAACTGGATGGATGTAGTTTCTTCCCTGTGTGTATTGTTGTTGTCGCATGGCATTTATCACATTATTTGTGCAGCCTATAGATTGCCAGTGTGTGCCACAATCAGTTCACAGATGTTTCTGCTTAACCCTCATCAACCTGGTATTTAAACCCCTGTTTTTATGTCATTCACTGCCGGTCATTGTTTCATGCAAGTGTGTGTTAGTGTCAGTGTTGTTAGAATATATTGTAAATGTTTTGCCCATTGTGGTTGTGTTGTTTTGTTAAGTGTGTTTTTGTGAATAAAAAAGGTTAATTTTCCTTCAATGCCTTCACGTTTGTGTCTTCTCTCCTGCACAGTCACAAGTCGTTAAAAGTAGCATATTTAGGGTGCTTTTGCTGTACTACCTTTATTGGAAGCGATGCAGTTAAAAAATTTGTCCCAATCATAAAAGACAGGAATAATTCACTAACTGGATGGAAGCAGAAAAACAGAGGTTCATTTCTGGATAAGAGTTGGCCCCATGCTTTCTGTCTTTCCAGCTCCACTGTTTATCAGGACTTCCAAACAAGGCTACCTGCAGAGAGCTGTGCAGACAGAGAGTCTGCTTCTCAAAGGGCACGCATTTCCCTACACCGTGCACTCTTTGAGCCCAGGGGCCCTATTTAAAAGTAGTGCCCTATTAAGGGAAGAGTGTGCCACTTGGGCTAGGGCAAGAGAGACAGTCTCTCCCTTGGAGACACACTGCAAGCTCCTGTATATTATGTTTTGCGCATGCTTTGAATTTTTTCACAGCAACCTAAGTTACTCCAAACAATTACTTGGTCCAAGACTCAATGATACCTAAGCTGGTTACTCTAAACACAAGTGTTGCTATGACTCCAGCTTAGTCTCTTCTCCTGTCTGTTGGAAAAGGGAGAAGGTGCAAAGAAAATTAAATTGTGGGGTGACATCCCGTGTGACATTCCTAAAGCTTTTCTGCATTCTTTCCTTTTTGCATAAGTCTTTGTTACTATTAAATGGAGTTTAACTACATGAGCAGTTGTCACAAGGTCTATCTATCTATCTATATATCTATCTATCTATCTAGCTATGTAAAAACGGTTAGCTAAAATGCCCTCACCTGCTATTTACTGAAGCTGATTCAGAGATGGTTTCTGATCCTCTACAGGGTGTCCGGTAAGAACGAGGTGGATGGTTATAATTTAAGGTGTTTTTTCCTCTTTTCTTCACGACCACACACAATCAACACTCAATTAACTGAACGTGTGGAATTTTACACAATCTGTATATTTTCTTGGTTCTATAATGAGCGTAGAAACATACACATATAGTTGATGAATATGATATACATATATAACACAATTTATATAACTAAGTTATAACCTACATACACTCACCTAAATGATTATTAGGAACACCATACTAATACTGTGTTTGACCCCCTTTTGCCTTCAGAACTGCCTTAATTCTATGTGGCATTGATTCAACAAGGTGCTGAAAGCATTCTTTAAAAATGTTGGCCCATATTGATAGGATAGCATCTTGCAGTTAATGGAGATTTGTGGGATGCACATCCAGGGCACGAAGCTCCTGTTTCACCATATCCCAAAGATGCTCTATTGGGTTGAGATCTGGTGACTGTGGGGGCCATTTTAGTACAGTGAACACATTGTCATGTTCAAGAAACCAATTTGAAATGATTCGAGCTTTGTGACATGGTGCATTATCCTGTGGAAGTAGCCGTCAGAGGATGGGTACATGGTGGCCATAGAGGGATGTACTTGGTCAGAAACAATGCTCAGGTAAGCCGTGGCATTTAATCAATGCCCAATTGGCACTAAGGGGCCTACAGTGTGCCAAGAAAACATCCCCCAACCATTACACCACCACCACCAGCCTGCACAGTGGTAACAAGGCATAAGGGATCCATGTTCTCATTCTGTTTACGCCAAATTCTGACTCTACCATCTGAATGTCTCAACAGAAATCGAGACTCATCAGACCAGGCAACATTTTTCCAGTCTTCAACTGTCCAATTTTGGTGAGTTCTTGCAAATTGTAGCCTCTTTTTCCTATTTGTAGTGGAGATAAGTGGTACCCGGTGGGGTCTTCTGCTGTTGAAGCCCATCCGCCTCAAGGTTATGCGTCTTGTGGCTTCACAAATGCTTTGCTGCATACCTCGGCTGTAACGAGTGGTTATTTCAGTCAAAGTTGCTCTTCTATCAGCTTGAAGCAGTCGGCCCATTCTCCTCTGACCTCATCAACAAGGCATTTTCGCACACAGGACTGCCGCACGCTGGATGTTTTTCCCTTTTCACACCATTCTTTGTAAACCCTAGAAATGGTTATGCATGAAAATCCCAACTGAGCAGATTGTGAAATACTCAGACCGGCCCGTCTTGCACCAACAACCATGCCACGCTCAAAATTGCTTAAATCACCTTTCTTTCCCATTCTGACATTCAGTTTGGAGTTCAGGAGATTGTCTTGACCAGGACCACACCCCTACATGCATTGAAACAAATGCCATGTGATTGGTTGAGTAGATAATTGCATGAAGGAGAAATTGAACAGGTGTTCCTAATAATCCTTTAGGTGAGTGTATATATTACATAAACTAACATTGGCATTACAACACAGATATAATATATAGATTATAGCAGCATACGATATGTTAATACTTTATGAACATTACTATGCCAGACAGCCTTGTCTCTGATCTGCCTGGCAACACTGGCAATAAATGTGCTAATGCACATGCTGGTTGCTCCTATAGCATATATTTCCTCTATGACAGGGGTATCAAACCGGTTCCACATAGGGCCTAGTGTCTGCAGGTTTTTGCTTTTACCTTGTACGTGACTGATTGATTAGGTCACTAATTGGTTAGGATCTCCCCTCACCTGGCAGTCTAGATCTTAATTGGGCTCTGATTGAAAGACCAAAAACCAGCATACACTAGGCCCTCCGTGGAACCGGTTTGACACCTGTGCTCTATGACATGTGAAGCCATAGTGTGTCACAATGTCTATATTTAGAAATACAACCGCTATAATTGACTCATTCAAAACATGCATTAGGGTAACACAGATGCACAAATAACTAATCTTTCCTGCAGTATCGGTGAACACTTTAGCTACATAGCAATTACGCTAACTGCTAACTAAACAAGTTAACTAACTTTAATACAGTTTAACTAGACTGAAAATAATTAACCTTATTCCCACAGCCTCTTACTTCCCCAAACTAACTTTAACTCACCAACATGATCTCACAGAATTCCATGAAATGACCACGGACCCTTAACTTCAAAATCCGTGGCAGTTTCACGGAATGGCAGAAAATTATGTGAAATAAACACAGACCATTATCTTCAAAATCCATGGCAGCTTCACAGAATCGCATGATGACGTAGCAGAGTGTAAATAGCGTAGATGTTGCAGGTTGGAAGGTTGGGGATGGTAAACCTACATATAAACATGCGACTCACATCCCAGACATTGGGAGTTCAAATCCAGGTGGACACTTTGCATGTATTTTGTTATCTATTCCAGCGGATACAGATGTGTTGCAAAAGTGCTTTTTTATCCTTTTTCTTCTCACTGTCACCATGTTTCCAAACAATAAATTACAACATAATACATGTTTCATGGTGTTCACAGCAAGGTTTCTTAGTGGTTAAGGTTAGTGTTTGGATAAGCCTTAGATCAAGTTAACAGCAATGTTTCTGAGTGGTTAAGGTTAGGGTAAGGGTTTAGGTAAGGCTTATATCGAGTTAACAGCAAGGTCTCACTGTGTGCCCATCGCAGACTTTTCCATGAAACTGCCACGAATTTTAGTCTGTGTTCATTTCACGAAAATTCCTTCTGCCATTCCGTGAAACTGCCATGGATTTTGAAGTTAAGGGTCCGTGGTGCACGCACAGTATGCCTATTAAAGTCAGTAAACAAACTCCACAACTTAAAACGCTTTGCCTTCTCAAAAGCATTGCGTTTTGCTAACTTCTTCATCAGTACTCTTTGAAGGTTGACAGTGATAGGCTACTAATGTGGACTAAGAATATTATGGAGTGTTAAACTGAAGGGAAGTGAGGTAGATGGGAAAACAGTTAGGCCTTTTTAACAGCCGACCCAATATTTCCTTTTGGAAATATTACCGTCTCCAAACTGTGGCACAGACAAATATTCTTAGGGGCATTCTCCATGTAGCTGCTGTCAAAGGCAAATCATATACAGGTCCTTCTCAAGAAATTAGCATATTGTGATCAAGTTAATCATTTTCCATAATGTAATGATAAAAATTAAACTTTAATATATTTTAGATTCATTGCACACCAACTGAAATATTTCAGGTCATTTATTGTTTTAATACTGATGATTTTGGCATACAGCTCATGAAAACCCAAAATTCCTATCTCAAAGAATTAGCATATCATGAAAAGGGTCTCTAAACGAGCTATTAACCTAATCAACTGAATCAACTAATTAACTCTAAACACCTGCAAAAGCTTTTAAAAACTTTCAAAAAGTTTCATTACTCAAAACTGCTTTAATGGGTAAGACTGCCGACCTGACTGCTGTCCAGAAGGCCATCATTGACACCCTCAAGCAAGAGGGTAAGACACAGAAAGAAATTTCTGAACAAATTGGCTGTTCCCAGAGTGCTGTATCAAGGCACCTCAGTGGGAAGTCTGTGGGAAGGAAAAAGTGTGGCCAAAACGCTGCACAACGACAAGAGGTGACCGGACCCTGAGGAAGATTGTGGAGAAGGACCGATTCCAGACCTTGGATGACCTGCGGAAGCAGTGGACTGAGTCTGAAGTACAAACATCCAGAGCCACCGTGCACAGGCGTGTGCAGGAAATGGGCTACAGGTGCCGCATTCCCCAGGTCAAGCCATTTTTGAACCAGAAACAGCGGCAGAAGCGCCTGACCTGGGCTACAGAGAAGCAGCACAACAAAACAACAACAAATTTTGCATGTCATTCGGAAATCAAGGTGCCAGAGTCTAGAGGAAGACTGGGGAGAAGGAAATGCCAAAATGCCTGAAGTCCAGTGTCAAGTACCCACAGTCAGTGATGGTTTGGGGTGCCATGTCAGCTGCTGGTGTTGGTCAACTGTGTTTTATCAAGGGCAGGGTCAATGCAGCTAGCTATCAGGAGATTTTGGAGCATTTCATGCTTCCATCTGCTGAAAAGCTTCATGGAGATTAAGATTTCATTTTTCAGCACAACCTGGCACCTGCTCACAGTGCCAAAACCACTGGTAAATGGTTTAATGACCCTGGTATTACTGTGCTCAATTGGCCTGCCAACTCTCCTGACCTGAACCCGATAGAGAATCTGTGGGATATTGTAAAGAGGAAGTTGAGAGACGCAAGACCCAACACTTTGGATGAGCTTAAGGCCGCTATCGAAGCATCCTGGGCCTCCATCACACCTCAGCAGTGCCACAGGCTGATTGGCTCCATGCCACGCTGCATTGAAGCAGTCATTTCTGCAAAAGAATTCCCGACCAAGTATTGAGTGCATAACTGAACATAATTATTTGAAGGTTGACTTTTCCTTTTTTTTTGTATTACAAACACTTCTTTTATTGGTCAGATGAAATATGCTAATTCTTTGAGATAGGAATTTGGGGTTTTCATGAGCTGTATGCCAAAATCATCAGTATTAAAACAATAAATGACCTGAAACATTTCAGTTGGTGTGCAATGAATCTAAAATATATGAAAGTTAAATTTTTATCATTACATTATGGAAAATAATGAACTTTATCACAATATGCTAATTTCTTGAGAAGGACCTGTATATTTCCATTCAGTAGGGTTTACAGTTTAAAATATAAATATATATTTAGTTAAGAATCATATAATTGAAAGAAATAATGTCTCATTGCAAATAAATAATATGTTAATATTTATTTAATTCTTGTTAAATACTTTGTGGAAAGGGAGGAACTTATTTTTTGTTTGTTTGTGGGTGCACATCCTAAGTTCAGGGAGATATGTGCTGAAGCTTGCTAGCCTGCTGTCTGAATGCTTTAAAAGTTTCTAAAGTTTTAAGGTCATTCTTAAGTTTGTCAGTAAAGGGTGAAGAGGAATAACCTTTTAAGTTTACCCTCTCGGGTTCATGCGGCCAATAAGTTCTGACGGCAAAGTGCACAGGATGTAGCAATAAGCGAGCATGTAAAGACATGTTAGAAGACTCTGTCACCAACAAATGCCCGTTAAAACCCAGGAACGACTTGAGCCTTTATTTAACTTTGAGGGGGGTAACACTCCCAAAGGAGATCATTAGAGGGAAAAGGAGCACAACACTGTAACCCAACTCTGGCAGGGCATGGATCTTGCCATCCAATCCCGGAAAATCCTTTGAGACCTGTCCTACTGGCCACAGCCCTCTGGGTAGCTGTGGGTCGACAATTAGGACAGTGTTTCTAACTTGAAGATCTGGGGTATCTGGCTGCCACTTGGAATGGGCCTATAGGCTGGGCAGGTAGTGGATTATGAAATGCTTCCAGAACTGATCAGCTGGCAGCTGGTTGTGTCACCACCAGCATTGGCTGAGCATCTCTGATGCAGGGTAGACTAGCGGAGGGAGGGATGTGTCTGGCCGCAACATCAGTAAAGCACTTGGGTGATTGAGTCAGGGTCTGCAATATCCGAGGGACGAATCCAAGTGACTTACAGTTGAGGATCCCCTCGATCTCAATGAGGACTGTCCCCAGAACCTCTTCAGTTACTGATTGTGATCCCAGTGTTGCTTGAAGTCCTTGCTTAAGTGATCAGATTGCTCTTTCCCAACAACCCCCAAAGTGGGGAGAACTTGGTGGGTTGAAGGAAAACTGGATGTGCTGGCTAGAATGCTGGGTTTGTAGGTCTGGTTGGAGGGTCTTGAAAGCATCCTTTAGCTCACTTTCTCCTACTTTGAAGGTGGTGCCCTAATCCGACAGCAACTCAAGGGTTTTCCTCTCCGAGACACAAAAGCATGAGTGCCATTATGGCTGCTTAGAGTGACAAGTCAAGAAAATGTCGACTTCTTCAGTTCAACCTCTTCTGCAAGAGCAAGATGCTGCTGCTCTGGCCAATGTTCTGGGCTCTGTTGCAGGAATAACGGGGCCTGGTTCCAGCGACTCCCAGGTCCTTGGTCCAATCGGCTTCTCCCTCACGTGATGTAATCAGCTGGGTTGTTTGCAGAGTCTACATAGTGCCAAAGCCCTTGCTGTCAGTAAGATCCTGTATATCTGCCACTCAAGTGCCGACAAAGACCTTGAATCGGCAGGATTCTAATTGAAGCCAGGTGAGCACGTGGTTGAGTCTGTCCAGAGGGTGACTATGTGTATGGGTAGAGTAAGCTCAGTCTGTAAGACCTTGGCCAACTGTGTGCCAGTCAGTGCTTTGCACAACTCCAAAACGAGGGACTGACTACTGCTTCTTCGGGGCTACCCTTGACCTGGCAGTAACAATGCTATCTCCAAATGGCCCATGGAGTCTTCGGTTCTGAGGTATGTCACCGAGCCGTAGGCATGCACCAATGCATCATAAAACACATGGACGTCTCTGAAGGATGCCAAGGAATCCATCTCATGACTGGTGTAGCACCTTGGCAGAGCTATCTACTGTAGGTCTGGGAATTCCTTTTCCCACTCATTCCACAAGCAAAGCAAATCTTTTGGCAGTTGAGTATCTTCCCAGTCCCTCTTTTTGTCCCATATACCAGGGGGTCGTATTGGCTAGCAAGAAGCTTGTAGATAATGTGCATGGTTGCTGCTGGATAGTCTAGCTGGGGGAACTTGTATGACAGTGCAAGCATAGCCCTAGGGCTGACTCTTGTGGATCCACTTGCCCTTGTGCAAGCCATAGTTCAGCATTGCTAGACCTCACCTCAAATAGAAGATGACTGAGCACCGATGGGACAATGCTCACCCATTGCCTCAGGCCAAAGCCTCCAGTAGCTAATACCTTGCAAAGCTTGTCCAAAAGTGCATTGGCCTCCTCCCTGTTGCTAAGGCTCTGCAAGCAGTTGTCCACGTAGAAGGACTTCTCTACTGACCCTCGAATGTCTTCTCCGGGCAAGCTGTGATCAAAGACATGCTTTTGGAGTGCGAACGTAGCACAACATGGACTTGATGTGGTGCTAAAAGGGAGGACTCATCACTCATAAATGCTGGATGGTGCATCCCTTTTCAGATCTCTCCAGAGGAGCCTGAAACATTGGCCAAACTTCAGGGAGGAGCCTGACTTGGTGAAACATCCTACAAATATCCCCACTGATTGCCACAATGTGCTCCCTGAATCTGAGAAGCACAGCAAGTAAAGTGGGGCTTAGTACAGGAATATTACCATCCAAGGCTGCAACAGCTCAGGCGAAGGCACAGAGGACAATCCAAGGCAGAATAATCAAATAATGCAGGGATCAGGCCAGAATAACAAAACCAGAATGTAGGCGAAGGTACAGAGGTAAATCCAAGGCAGAATAATCAACAAACAATGCAAAGGTCAGACCGGAACAACAATATATGAATGGAATGCTCAGTATGAAGAAAATGCCAGCAGAGGTCGCTCAAGTTCCCTGGCCAGCAGAGGTCGCTCAAGTTCCCCGGCCAGCAGAGGTCGCTCAAGTTCCCCGGCCAACAGAGGTCACCCAAGTTCCTCGACCAGCAGAGGTCACTCAAGTTCCCCGACCAGCAGTGGTCACTGCAGTTCCCCTGTCTCGACCAGCAGAGGTCGCTGCAGTACCCCTGTCTCGACCGTCAGAGGTCGCTCAAATCTCACGTCCACCAGAGGTCGCTCAAGTCTCACGGCCACCAGAGGTCGCTCAAGTCTCACGGCCACCAGAGGTCGCTCAAGTCTCACGGCCACCAGAGGTCGCTCAAATCTCACGTCCACCAGAGGTCGCTCAAGTCTCACGGCCACCAGAGGTCGCTCAAGTCTCACGGCCACCAGAGGTCGCTCAAGTCTCACGGCCACCAGAGGTCGCTCAAGTCTCACGGCCACCAGAGGTAGCTCCCGCTCCGCCTCGGCCACCAGAGGTAGCTCCTGCTCTGCCTCGGCCACCAGAGGTCGCTCCTGCTCTGCCTCGGCCACCAGAGGTCGCTCCTGCTCTGCCTCGGCCACCAGAGGTCGCTAGTTAGGAGGCCGGCATCTTGTGAATGTAATGCACATGTGGGTATGTGTGGTTGCACCAAATCGGACAGATAAGTAGGGGAAAGTCCATGTAGTGCTTTGTATGTTGATAGTAAAAATTTGAAATGAGCCCTAGCCTTAATGGGCAGCCAGTGAAGAGAGGCTAAAATTTGGGTAATGTATTCCGTTCTAGTCAGATATCTGGCGGCTGTGATAAGCACTAACTGAAGTTTTTTTAGGGTTTGTCTGGGTAGCCAGAAAAGCGAGCATTACAATAATCCATCCTTGAAGTAACTAAAGCATGGATTAACGTTTCTCCATCATTCTTTGACAGAGAATTTCGAATTTATGCAATGTTCTTGAGATGGAAAAAACGCTGCTCTTGAGATATTTTTTACATGTTCGTCAAAAGAGAGATCTGGGTCCAGAGTAACACCAACGTCTTTTACAGTGTTTTCTGATATGACTCTACAACCATCTATGTTTATTGCCAGATTTGACAGCAGGTCTCTTTGTTCCTTTAGACCTAAAATAAGCATTTCTGTTTTTTCAGAGTTTAGAAGTAAGTAATTTTATGTCATCCAACTCTTTAAATCCAAAACACAGGCTTCCAGGGTGTGCAGTTTTGGGGGATTCTCCCTTTTTTACTGAAATGTACAGCTGTGTGTCATCAGCATAGCTGTGAAAGTTGACATTGTGTTTCCGGATGACATCACCAAGAGGCAACACGTATAATTTTATTTTATTTTTATTTAACCTTTATTTAACCAGGATAGTTGACTAAGAACAATTTCTTATTTACAGCAACGACCTGGGAGCAATTAGGGTAAAGTGTCTTGCCCAAGGACACAACGACATTTGGCTCAGTCGGGAATCGAACTGGCAACCTTCTGACTACAAGTCTGACTCCCTACCCACTGAGCCATCAGTAGCGGTCTCAAAACAGAACCTGTGGAACACCAAAGCATACCTTTGATTGTTTGGAGGACAGACCATCCATAGATAAAAACTGATATCTTTCCGATAGATAGGATCGGAACCATGCATTGGTAATCAATGGCAAAATAATGCAAGACATGTTTCAAAACGAATGTAATTTACTGTAGTACTGTAAATTACAACTCATTACAAAGTTGTTACATCATGTAATAAACATTTTCTACACATCGTATGCCGTGATATGTAATTTAGTCATTTTGTCATGATTTAACAGTCATCTAAAATAATGTAGCAGTAACAATATTGTGTCTCTTCTCTCCCTTATATTATTAATTTGTCTGGGGCAAATGCCCAACAAATTTATCTTAAAAAATCTATGTATATTGTATTGCACTATAAAGGGACAACATAAAGAACTTCATAAAATACATTATTCTATTTTTTCTTCCCAGCTATTACTTATTGTATGTAGATGTTTTCAACCCCTGGTTCCAATATTGATAGTTCAGAATAGGGGTGTCACGATACCAAAAATTCAGTAGTCAGTGCAAATACCAGTAAAATAATACGATTCCCGATGCCAATTTTGATACCTTGGTAAAAAAAGGAAGTGATAAGATTCCATGTATTTGAACTTGAAACATTAACTTCTTTATTAAAATACTTGAAACATATCAAAATGTCTTAACAAGACATAAAAAACGTGCAATATAGAATAGAACAACATAATAAAGTGCAAATAATGCTCTACAGAGCAACAACTAGTGTCCCCAGACACATTCCAGACATCCTTTCAAAAGGTACTGTGCAAAAACAACAACATTGCAAAACAAAACAGTGGATATAGCAGTGCAGCCATTCAACTAACAAGATATGTTTTTTTCACATTGCACACATTTTCTTGGCCAGTTCAAGGTTTTTAGAGAGGAAAAATAACACGTCAACATGGTCCTGGGTAAGTCGCAAATGTTTGTGTATAATGTGCTGGGCATTGGCCCCATTTGTATAGCTATATTGGATGATAAAAGCTTTGAATCATATGATCCTATCAATTTAATATCTGATTCGTTCCCCACCGGGGAACTATTGCTGCGTTCGTTTATTCTCAATGATCCAACTCGGAACTCGGATATGATGTCCCTTCCACACTTCAAGCGTTCTATTATTTTTTGCACGTCCGAGTCGGAGAAAAACATGGATGCCACCCAGAAAGCTGTTGTTGCGGTAGCACTGGCCAAGTACCAGGCGCTCCAAAAGCACCACATTACATTTTTTGATTATGATTATGACTATTACCCCACCATATCAATACGCAGCCATTTGAACTTCTAAAATGTTCACTTTAATTCATGTTTTAGTTTCTTATGTTACAACGCAAACCACGTTTAGCAACACTGGTTTGAAAAGTTTTTTTTTCAATATTTCACTCACAACAAGAACGATTCCCATACCAACAGGCAGTGATATGGATGCAGTAACGTGTTGCAGTAATACGAGTGATTGAAATTGTCATTTAAATAACCAAAGTGGACCAAAAACGATGAAAACAATTTATGTTTACAAGTCACAGGGCGCAGCCATCTTGTTTTCCTGCTCGGAATTCCTGCTCGGTCTCCTCTGAGTTCTCTGAGTGGGAAAGTCGGATGTCCGAGTAAAAGGGGGCGTGTGGTGCGCATTGCTAGGCAACGTTCTGAGCTCCGACTCGGAGCTCCGACTCGGAAAGATAAATGAACGCAGCATATATATTAAATTATTTTTTTGAACAGGGATCCCTCCGACTCGAGTCAGGGCTTGCTTGCTCCATCCGCTCCATGCATTGACTCGGTATTACAGTACGTCCAGGAACGTTTCACCCATTTCAAGTGTGAAAATGAAAAAAGTATATTATCCTCCGCCAAAGGAAGCAGACTACCTAACAAATTTTCTCAACTGGAGGCGAAGCCCTTTTCGTTTGCTGTAGATTTTTCCTGCTTTTTTCAGTTATCCTCCCCTGACAAAGCTAGCTAGCTACAGTATTGCCAACACTGGCATCTTCGCTAACGGTGCCTTCAGTGCTTCAAAAAATGGGCATCGTCTGTGGTTTGTCATTTTAGAACCGGAAGGTTTCGGTAGTATCGGTAGTATGTTAGAGGGTGACACAGTTCTGGGGTTGGAGCGGTCCAGAGTTGGATCAATAATGTAGTTCAGGTCTCCTGCGAAGATCAGTTGATGAGTGTTTAGTGAGGGGATCTTCCCTAACAACCTATTGGCAAAATCTGCATCATAAACAATAGGAGCATAACATTGAACAGTAATACAGGTGTATGCCAAATAGAGCCCATAACAATAAGATACCTCCTATTACTGTCCAAAATAACATTAGTAGATGTTATTAGAAAATGTATTCTTTACTGAACCTAGGATTTGTAGCCTTGGATGGTCTTTAATGCGTAAGTCAGTCTCCTGTAAGAATATTATGTCTGCTTTAAGCTTTTTCAAATGGCAGAAGACCTGGGACCTTTTTATGTCACTATTTACATTCCAACTAAGGAACTTAACAGGGACATCCCCTGTTTAGTTTTAGTTTTAGTTTAACCATTATTTTACCAGGCAAGTTGACTACAGCAACAGCCTGGGGGAAGGGAGGGAGAGGAGGGGGAGAGGGGAATGAAGTCAATTGAGAGACAGGGATGATTTAGTTGCCATGATGGTATAAGGGGTAGATTGTAAATTTGTCCAGGACAGGGGAGTTAACACCCCTACTCTTACAAATAGTGCCATGGCATCTTTAGTGACCACAGAGAGTCAGGACAGCTGTTTAAACAGTCTCATCCAAAAGACGGTGCCCTATGTATGGCAGATGTCCCCATCACTCCCCTGGGGCAATCTTTAGACCAGAGGGAAGAGTGCACCCTACTGGCCCTCCAACACCACTTCCAGCAGCACTGGTCTCCCATCCAGGGACTAACCAGGCCCGACTCTGCTTAGCTTTAGAAGCAAACCAGCAGTGCAATACAGGGCTCTATGCTGCTGCCCTGGTCCGCTGTCCCCAAAATTTGAATCATTAAACATCAAAAATAATTAGGGGAATCATTCTCCAGAGAACGGACAAACATTTTAGTTTCATTAGCAATCTAGGACAAATATAGACCGAAAACTCAAAGGTAAAACATATAAACAGACAGAGAAAGGATACCAACAAAAACTAACAAAACAGACATAGAGAAACACATACACAACCCCCCCCACTCCAGCCCCAAGTATCCACTCAACACTGAATGGAGACAGCAGGTAAATCTTCGTATTGCTCCAGTGCACATGAACAGAATCCACACATCTAACTCAACCTGGCCGAAGCTCCAGCCAACAGCTGTGAATAATATAAACATGCATTCTATAAAAACAAGAAAGATAGACAAACACAGTTTGAGCACAATAAGGGCTGAATATGTGCGAATTAAATATAAAATATAGATGCATTCAACCAGATATCATAACATAACATGGTGTGATAGTGCCCTCTTGTGGTGGATAAGCAACCAAGATGAGTAAAGCAGAGAAAATAAAACAAAATAGCACCCGATATATCAGCACCAATTTTAATACAGTGTTATAATAGTCCCTCTACAAAATCCCTCTACCAACGTACAGGCTAATCTGAGGTTGGTGCTAGTGAAAAAAAAACGGGCAAGACTAGAGAGTATAGATATATTGTTATTCGCGTTAGCACCAACAATTATAGGATGAAACAGTCAGAGGTTACTAAGTAGAAAATCGCTTCAGCTTGTAAATTTGCTAGAAAGATGTGTCGACATCAAGTAATTGCCTCTGACCCCTTCCCAGTTAGGTGTAGTGATGAGATCTAAATCAGACTCATACAACTCAATCGTTGGCTGAAATGTAAGTTCTGCACATCACAGGAGATAACTGGCTCTCTTTTTAGGACTCGTCCACAAAAGAGTCAAGCCTAACCTTACCTAACTTTGTGATGTCATGTTGATTCTAGGAGGACCCAAACCCTTGGAACATACCTCAGGACCATGTGGCCTGATTACTCTTTCCTGTGTCCATCCTATACCCACCTTGCTGTACTGGTGCCCACATCACTGCTGATGGTGATCACATTTCCGCTTGGTGACTCTAGCTGTACATCTCCAGAGTGCGTACTGTTGTCACTGCCCATGACCACCAAATTGTGCCCAAGACCACCACAAAACTGTGGTCACAGCCCACCCATTCCTATCTCCATTTATTGACAGTAATTGAACACCTTCAGATTCCCCACCCAGTACAGCCAGAAGAGGACTGGCCACCCCCTTGAGTCTGGCCTCTCTCTAGGTTTCTTCCTAGGTTCCACCTCCTAGGCATTTTTCCTAGCTACTGTGCATCACTTGTTGTTGCTTGCTCTTGGGGGTTTAAGGCCAGATATCTTTTACAGCACTTTGTGAACACTACTGTTGCAAAAAGGGCTTTATAATAATAATAATAATAATTAATAATAATATATAAATTTGATTGATTAATTGAATAGTTTACGTCTCCTTCCCTTATTAACAATAGTGAGAGAAACAGGTTTGTGAAAGTGAATGCAAGAACTGTGTTTGTATTCACATTTGCACTAAGCATTGGAGGTGGTTTGTGTAAGATGAGAATGTCTGCTTTTAAGTGACTTTCTCCAAAAAGAGTTAATGACCTTATCATACCTTGGGGATTCTAATATGTGCATTTCAGGTTTTACAAATATTACGCCACATTAAAATAACATTAAGTAAATTGATATTAATTGCTGTTTTATATTTCCCATTTAAACAGAATTGCTATGAGGAAAACAATTGTTAAATGTATACTATTCTTAAATGGTTGAGCCATACAACTGTTTTCCTCTATATATATTGCATTGTACAGTAGGCTACTATTCCCTCTCTGGCCCTTTAAGAAAAAAATATTGCCATCCTTGGGTAATCTGTAAACCATGGCACAGATAGAGCTCAGTGGAGCGCAGTATGGTTTACCGTCCCCTGTATATAATATCATTAGTGCACGTTGCCATCTTGTTTGTTGTTGCCGTCCCTCTAGATCCCACTAGATTGCAAAACCTTTCCTCAAATAATTTCGAATGGGAAAATGTATCGCTTAAAAACAGCAATTGAGAAAAAGATTGTGGACCGATCAATTGCAGATTTCAGACTGGGCAGCCTTGTGTCATTGCATCCCAGCGCTTCATTGCAGTAGGTTGGATATCTGCAAGCTCAGTCGTGGTTGCTGGCCAGTTAAAACTTTCACCTCGTAGACGTGTGTTCAGAGAAAGTAATGTTGGTTGGGAGGGCTGTTATGAATGCAACCATTAAATTTGTGATGTTTTCCACAGTCCTAAATGATTTTTGTCACCTCTATTGGAGGAACATTGTATATTTGTTGTGTCACAGTTCACTGGCCCTCTGATTGGAACCTCAAAAATGTTATAGGGTACTCTACTAGGCAGAGCGATAACATATATGATGATCACTCCCTTTAGAGTGTTGTGTGGCAGAGAGGGGAGAGTGGTCTTTGGCGCAAAGCACACAGCACGTAAATATCCTGGAGCTCCAAACGATTTTCCTGTCGCTAAGCCATTTTGAACTGACACTTTTGAGTCAGCATGGGCTAATAACGACCAACAACAGGACAGTAGTGATAAATATCAACAGGCATGTTGGCTCTAGGGGGCCTTTTTACAAGATAATTTACAGACAAAGAAATATTTTGGTCTGTGACATTTTTTCTGCTTTTGTATTTTAGCACTTTGGATTAGAAAAGGTACAATGACTGTTGATTGATAGATTTAATCTGACTGATAGGTTTAATCTGAAGGTATTTTCATTCATATCAAAGAAACCACTTAGAAATTAATGAATATGTTGTTATAGTCCCCAAAGTGTTTGGCCACATGAATATTAATTTACAACAAAATAGTAATGTTTAGTAATTGGTTGCATATTCTTGCATGCAATAATTGCCCTAAATCTGTGACCCAAACATATCATCAGAAAATTGGAATCTTTCCTGGTATTGCTCTGCCTGGACTATTGCAACCATCATTTCCATGCTTGTGTCAAGGCCTTTTTTCCATACGGTCTTGATTTCAACATGTGAAATGCATGCTCAATTGAATTCAGGTCAGATAATTGACTTGGCTTGACTTTTTGAGCCCGAAAAAGATCCTTGATTGCTTTAGAGTATGTTTGGGGTCATTTTGCTACTGCTAGATGGCATCAAATAGGTTTTGAGGCATTTCTTTGGATCTCTGTATAAATGCACCTGCTCTGTGATAGTTTTTATTTGTTAAAAAAGTTTGAAATATCCAATAAATTTCGTTCCACTTCATGATTGTGTCCCACTTGTTGTTGATTCTTCACAAAAAATTACAGTTTCATATCTTTATGTTTGAAGCCTGAAATGTGGCAAAAGGTTGAAAAGTTCAAGCGGGCCGAATACTTTCGCAAGGCACTGTATAGGTGAACAACGCGTTTCGCATTAGCGTCCTCAGGTTCGCTCAATTAGGTGTAGTGATGAGACATACTGTATATAGAGAATGACAGAATAGATGTTTATAGAGAATGATAGAATAGATGTATATAGAGATTGATAGACTAGATGCATATAGAGAGTGATGGACTAGACATATATAGGGAATGATGGACTAGAGGTATATAGAGAATTATAAAATAGAGATATATAGAGAATGGTAGACTAGAGGTATATAGAGAATGTGAGCCTAGACTTATATATTGATAGATGAGACGTATATAGAGAATGATAGACTAGACCTATATAGAGAATGATAGACTAAACGTATATAGAGAATGTTATACTATAAATATATAGAGAATGATAGACTAGAAGTATAGTTTTAGAATAATAGACTAGACGTATATAGAGAATGTTAGACTAAAAGTATATAGAGAATGAGAGCCTAAACTTATATAATGATGGATTACACGTATATAGCGAATGATAGACTTATATGAATGATAGACTAAACGTACATAGAGAATGAAAGACCTATATAAAGAATGATAGACTAAACGTATATAGAGAATGATAGACTAGAGCTATACAGAAAATGATAGACTAGACCTATATAAAGAATTATAGACTAAACGTACATAGAGAATGAAAGACTAGAGCCATACAGAGAATGATAGACTAGACCTATATAGAGAATGATAGACTAGACATATATAGAGAATGATAGACTAGACATATATTGAGAATGATAAACTAGAGCTATATAATGATAGACTAAAAAAATTTAGAGAACGATAGACTGGCAGGAATCTGTTTGAATCATCGAAAACTCATCAGAAATTCCTGCAATGTAGCTGCGAATCCCTCCCTAATATGGACAATGCAAACTGCCTATCCTATCTGTCATATCTTGATCTAGATAATCTGTTTTACATCTGCTTTTCCTGAGGAGAGAAATATTTTCTTTATGAGCAGACTGCAATTTTCAGTAATTTTAGTCTCAAGTTACACAGCTGTCAAGTGTGTTTTTATTCTTGTACATTCACACATTGCTCTGAAGTGGAGCAAAGCATTTGCTCCATACATAGCTGTGAAGTGGAGCTTAAAATGCTCCATCCATAGCTGTGAAGTGGAGCTTAAAATGCTCTATCCATGGCTGTGTCCGGCTTTCCACTTCTACATCTCTTCAGTCTTCACAACCTCAGGTGTTTCAGCTGGAGAAGCTATAGGTACCAAACCGTGTGAGGACAAAATCATTCCAGAAAAAATTCCCATCATTGTTGTAAGACCTTAAAGCATATCAACATCATGGTTTAGGGTTTAAACCCCATCCTATTATCTAAGTATGAGCAAAATATGTCACAGAAACAGCAGACCATGGTAGACCAAGCTCATGTCACCAATGTTTAGGTTGGAGACTGTGGCCATGTAATAATGACACAGTGTCTTTCATGATGGTCCGGTAATTATCCACCTACCCTCCATCACATCTCTCTGACATGGATCTGTCAGTGACATTGATTGTTTGTCCTGATGCCCACATCCCTGGGGAGTGCAGGGCGGAGGAGAAAGGGATGTTTGGTTCCCTCTACACTGGATCTGGAAACGTTGCATTGAGGAGTTCATGGAAGAGATAGAGGCTGTACTGACTGGAGCCACTGGTGAGATTGGTATCATGTTAATGGCAGCCCAGGCTCCCAGACACATAGTGGGAGAAACCATAAGAGTCGATGGAATGTAGAGCTCCTTGAATCACTGTCAGAATTTCAATTGCAGCCACAGCACTGTAATAGGGACTTTCAGGTAAACTAAGGTGTCCTGTTTGAAACGTGCTGCGCTGAGCTTTGGTTCAGTGTGTGTGTGAAAGTGTGTGGCATGTACCGGTGTGCCTGGCCCACCTTTGCACTTGTTATATAATTCAACAGCACCACTAAGCTATTTTGTAATGAAAAACATATCAGGCATCTTCTCTGGTTTGATTATGACTAGACAGAGAACTAATGCCACTAATGAGACTAAATCCCCCCCGTCATTATGTCTGTCTTGACTGATATGAAATGTAGAGTGGCTGATGTGCTGGGAACAGAATCAGGGCTTGGTTTGGTCTGGGCTGGGTAATGGAGCTAATGTGGAACAGAGGCTGGGCTAGATGTACGGTACAATAACAGAGGCTGGGGTAGAGGTGTGGTAGAGGAACAGAGGTAGGGTTAGAAATGTGGTAGTGGAACAGAGGCTGGGGTAGAGGTGTGGTAGAGGAACAGAGGTAGGGTTAGAAATGTGGTAGAGGAACAGAGGCTGGGGTAGAGGTGTGGTAGAGGAACAGAGGCTGGGCTAGATGTACGGTACAATAACAGAGGCTGGGTTAGAGGTGTGGTACAAGAACAGAATCTGGGTTAGATGTGTGGTAGAGTAACAAAAGCAGGGGTAGAATTGTGGTACAAGAATATAGGCTGAGATAGAGGTGTGGTAGAGGAACAAAGGCTGGGTTAGAAATGTGGTACAAGAACAAAAGCTGGGTTGGAGGTGTGGTACAAGAACAGAGGTTGGGTTAGAGGTGTGGTAGAGGAACAGAGGTTGGGTTAGAGGTGTGGTAGAGGAACAGAGGCTGGGATAGAGGTGTGGTAGAGGAACAGAGGTTGGGTTAGAGGTGTGGTAGAGGAACAGAGGTTGGGTTAGAGGTGTGGTAGAGGAACAGAGGTTGGGTTAGAGGTGTGGTAGAGGAACAGAGGCTGGGATAGAGGTGTGGTAGAGGAACAGAGGCTGGGATAGAGGTGTGGCAGGGGAACAGAGGCTGGGATAGAGGTGTGGTAGAGTAACAGATGCTGGGATAGAGGTGTGGTAGAGGAACAGATGCTGTGATAGAGGTGTGGTAGGGGAACAGAGGCTAGGGTAGACGAGAGATTAAGCATAAGTCCTTATATGTTGGTGAAAATATGGATGATCATGTTTGGTGCTATTTTGAGCCTGGTTAGTAGTATAAAATAGTGTTTCCTTTTTACTTCATCCATGCCCTCAGAACTAGTGTTATAAGATAATTATCAGTTCGCACTAAAACTGGGCACATTCGATTAGCATGAAAACATATTCCAGAGAACGGTCGACTTGGTACCCATGTGCAGGGCAGCTGACAGGGGGGGACAACCGGGTATGTTGTCCCGGGCCCAGTCCTGAGGGGGGCCCCAAATTTTGTTTTTGCACAGTAATTTTCTTTAGCAGGGGGCCCAAAATGTGGAGTTTGTCCCGGGCCCACAGATTCCTGTCAGCAGCCCTGCCCATGTGTTATTAACCCCTAGGTTCATTTTGCACCGGAATCGTCCTTTAATTGGATTTTGGTCTGTGTGTTAACCGGTTTGCCAGACAAAGTGAACAAGTTGAAATAGCGTGAATAGGATATTGCCTAAACTCAGTAGTAGTGACTGGCCACGTTTGTTGCTTTTGATGTAATTTTGCATGTGAAAATATTTGTCAGTCCGTCGTGGTATTTCTAGCTACTGGGAAGGGTGATATGCACTATTCTATGTGTATGTATTTAAACTGAAACTCAGACATCGATTTGAGCCCCACCATTGTGTGGATTAGCTCTACCATAGTTTAGCCCAAAAAATACTCTGGCGCTGCCACAGATTGGCGATTAGAATCGTACATCAAAGAATTAGGGCAACGATCACACTTCCTACACTGCAGGGTCAACTTCTGTGTGGTTAGATGCTGATTACTGCAATAAACTTTCAGCCAGACCCTCCACACGAAAAAGTAAATAGTCAAATAATAATCAATGTTAGCATTTTTAGCTAGGTTAGCCACGACTCAAATCTCTGGCAAGAGCCTGTATGTAGCCATTTATGAAGCCTACTATTGTAGTCATAGCAATCTAGGCATGTAAAGTCAATCTTCACACTTTGATACCAATCAACTAATAGGAAAAAGGTGACACTGTGACATACTTTGATTGACAGCCTCCTCATTAGCTTAAAGCTGCATTGTGTAAGAATTGCTCCCATCTAGTGGTGAAATTTTATATGACAAGCAACTGAAGCCCCTCGCATTATTATACCAGCAACGTGAACCTGGATATTATTTTTTTCTTTCTAAACAATAGCGCTCGTTTTGATTCATTGCAATAATCATTGTTAATTCACTACACAGCCCGTGAACTGTAACCAAATGCAATTGTATTTTGTGTAAAGAAACAATAAGAGCATGTGATAGCAAAAATAATAATTTAACATGTTTTATTAATAAAAATAACAAATATGTTTTACACACAATTTGATTGAATAATTTGTCAGTGTCTCATGTGAAAACACAATTACATTTTTTAGCAAAACATGAACATGGACACTACCTATGCAATGAATAAACAATGATTATTGCAATGAACCACGAGCGCTATTATTTTGAAACCGAAAATCCGAGTTTGTGTTGCCAGTCGAATGTTCTTGCCTACTATACAGCTTGGGCCAGTATCAAACAGCACTGCCATTACATGTCCTCGAGATTAGGCATGATCTTACATCTTCAACAGACTGAAATTTGCCAGCAGTCATGAGTAATCTCCCTCTGGCATTCGTCACGGTGCCACTAGTGTAAAAGCGCGAAAGGCCGTGCTTGAATTTCCAGGTATGTCCCTCTTTGGCTAATGTATTTTAAAGATGGAGGCGTAACATGGCTGCCGCAATTCGAGCGGCACCATTGTAGGTATTGTGAATGGAAGATTCTACACTTACAAAAATACTTTGATTAGTTGGTGGAAGTAATTACACATGAATGAGCAAATAGTTTTGAAAGAACAAAGGGGTTTTTGCTAAGAATCAACTCAAAGAAATACACAGTGTAGCTTTATGGATGTGGAAATACATAAATAAATGTATACTGAAATAAATAAATACATTAATAAAAGAATAGGGAAATATAAAGAAAATAATAATATATACAGAAATAAATGATAACGGACATAAACCAATAGGGAAGTATTGATTAATAAATGTAGAATTTTACATTTTTATATTTATTCTTATGTATAAATATTTTTATTGATGGCATATATTTATTTATTTCTTATTTTGGCAGACTTGGTCCTCCATAAAAAATATCCAGATTTGTGCCTCATGTCATTATAACTGCATGATATAAACTTCCATGTCTAACTGACTAAGGTATGAAAGTGAATCTACTTTCATTCTTATTATTCACAAATAAAAAGCATAATACACATTCAGGCCAAAATGCAAGATTTAAAACATTATTTTATTAACTGGATCACAGACTGCATCCTTTTAAGAAGTGGATGCAATTTAATTTACTACAAGCCATCTAGTGGCCATTTGGGATAATACAGTCGTATACAAAACTTTAGGTACCCCTGACAATTTCCATGATTGTCATTCATAAATAATTGGGTGTTTGGATCAGCAATTTCATTTTGATCTATCAAATAACTGAAAGACACAGCAATATTTCGGTAATAAAATTAGGTTCTTTGGATTAACAGAAAATGTGCAATATGCATTAAAAACGACACCATTGTCATTTTGTTAATTTGAATACCTGTAACTACCTAGTACTGATTAATTGGAACACACAATTGGTTTGGTGAGTCATTAAGCCTTGAACTTCATAGACAGGTCTGGTCCCTCCGGTATGGGTCGCCGCTTCCAATTTATTTTTGGAACATGGAAAAAAGTTTTTAAGTACAGCCCTGTTATCAGAGAGGGGAAATCTTCAGACTGTACAAAACATTACATCTCTTGCCGGTGTCGCAATGCAACAGGTCCCAATTCGTGCAACACATGCACTCCGGTTCAGTGTCCATAGCTTTACAATGTCCGCAGGTACACCACCAGGTTCCCGAAGTACGAGGCTGTGTTGCGGAATTGAGAACCGCTAGCTTTCTCTCTCTCTCTCTCTCTCTCTCTCTCTCTCTCTCTCTCTCTCTCTCTCTCGCTCTCTCTCATAGACCCTGCATGGAGCTCCTGCAGCTTGTCCGGGGCTAGCTATGGGCAAGACTCGTTTGCCTTGCAACACTAACTCGGTTTCCCTCTTCAAAAGTATAGCTCCCGTAATTTACAATAATCCATTTTAATTCATTAAATAGGTAGTGTGTTCATGTGTTGCTAAAATTAATCTATTGTTGGATAAAACAGACTCTAGTGAATTTTTTTCAAATGTGATTATGGTTTCACATGAGACACTGACAATATATTAATTTAAATTGTCAGGCAAATTTGAGATTTGCTCTGCAAGTCAGTCTGGCCAAGATCCCTTTCAAGCCCATTTCCAATTTTTCTAAATCGAGGCACCAATCACAACCGTTGAGGCGGGCTTTACATGATGACGATAGCGCAGCTATATACTGTCAATGGTTAAAGCAGACAATTACAACGATGTTGCTGCTGCAATGGAACATCCGCAATATCACTTGTTCGAATCAGTTATCGCGTCTGTTTTAAGCGATTTAAACGTTTACTTTTTCTTAAAACCAGTGCAAAGAACAACACTTGAAGCCTTCATATCTAGAAAAAATTTTTTTGTTGCGGTCTTGCCGACTTGATTCGGCAAAAGTCTGATATATCCAATTGCGCCGAAAGACATTTCAGCGGCATCCGTTGGTGACGCCCCTTTGGAAATGGGCTGTGGATTAACCTTGCCCAGACCCACTCTCAGTTACAACTGAGAAGGGTCTGGTGTCTAAGTGAGGAAATGAAAGACCACAAGCACAGTTTTTGTTAAGGCCAGATATGGCAAGTAAAATATCTGAGTTGGGAAGGATGGAGAGAACGGTCAAAAACAGCCCACAGACAACCTCCAAAGACCTACAACATAATCTTGCGGCATATATTGTCACTGTGCATCGTTCAACAATTCAGCGCACTTTGCACAGGGAGAAAATGTATGGGAGAGTGATGTGGAAGAAGTTTTCTGCACACACACCACAAACAAAAAACAAGTCGCTTGAGGTATGCAAATGCACATTTGGACAAGCCAGCTTCATTTTGAAAAAAGTTGCTGTGGACTGATAAAACAAAGATGGTTATTTGGTCATAACAAGGGGCGTTTTGCCTGGCAGCAAAAGAACACAGTATTTCAAGAAAAACACATGCTACCCACAGTGAAATTTGGAGGAGGTTCCATCATGCTGTGGGGCTGTGTTGCCAGTGTTGGTACTGGGAATCTTGTTAAAGTTGAGGGTTGCATGGATTTCACTCAATATCAGCAGATACTTGAGAATAATGTAGAGGAACCAGTCACAAAGTTGAAGTTACGCCGGGGCTGGATATTTCCACAAGACAAAGACCCAAAACACTGCTCAAAATCTACTCTGGCATTTATGTAGAGGAACAAGTACAATATTCTGGAATGGCCATCTCAGTCCCCAGACCTGAATATCATTGAAAATGTGTGGGGTGATCTGAAGTGAGCTGTCCATGCTCGGCAACCATCAAATCTAACTGAATTGGAGATGTTTTGCATGGAGGAATGGTAAAAAATACATTCATCCAGAATCCAGACATTAATTACAGGCTATATGAAGCGTCTAGAGGCTGTTATTTCTGCTAAAGGAGGCTCAAATAAATATTGATGTGATATTTCTGTTGGGGTGCCCACTGCCCACATTTATGAACGTGTCTAATTTCGTTTTGATGCATATTGCATATTTTCTGTTCATCCAATTAACCTAATTTTAATACTGATATTACTAATATTACTGTGTCCTTCAGTTATTTATTAGATCAAAATGAAATTGAAAACACCCAATTATTTATAAATGAAAGTCATGGAAATTGCCAGGGGTGCCTAAACTTTTGCATTCGACTGTAAGTAATTGTTTCTGGTCATCTTAGTAGCCTTATTACACGTAAAATATATAATATTATTAAATATAGATACATACAAAAAAGGTGTGAAATGAACGATACATATTTGAAATCATTTTTTTTGTTTAAGAATGTTTGGGCTGCCAAACTGGTGTTGTTGTCAACAGATTCTGCTGTACTGTATATGTCACGTGTTGAAGGTAGTTGCAAAACTGGAAATTAGTGCTGACAAATGTTTACTTCTTATAATAAAAGAGACACAGCACAAATACAAAAATAACAATGAGACAAATACACGAAAGTGATGACAGTAACGCAGAAGGAAGTGTGAAGCAAACCAAGACTATATAAGGATGGTGACGAGGTGATGAATATCAGGTGTAGAGGAGTGCTGGAACGTATTGGATTCACAGTTCCAGGTTGCCGGGGTGATCCATTCAGGCCGATGTCTCAGTAAGCCTGCGATCCAGAGTGCCAGGGGAGAAGGCGTGGATGTTTAATAGGCTTTTCTCATTAACCATATCGTCCCTCCACTAAATTCATGCACAATATTGACACATAAAAAATTAATACTGCCTATTAAAAGTTTTCCTAGTTTATTGTACAAATGGTACCTCAGATTGCTATGAATTATAGAAGGTTCTGGTAACTTACCACTTTAGATTTGCACCACTTGTGGTGCCACAGGTTATGAACCATTTGTTAACATGTCAAATCCCATAGAGTCGTATATTTGGAGACAGCTGTAATCTTTTAGAAGCTTGGAGTTCAATGCTATTGAAGCGCCCTTGTGATTATTCTGTTCATAGCGGTTTAGATATCACAGTAACGCTGGCAGAGAAATGGACTGTAGCGTGACAGGGGGTGGGATGAGTCCTTTTGGGGGTAAATGAGAAAGACGAGTGTATACCCACACTGCATGCAGTCTTCCATCTAATCCTCTGGAATCTTGTTAAAATACATTTTGTAGCACAACGTATACACTTCCACCATTTACCTCCTCCTACACTCAAATGCACAAAACAAGAGGATTACACATCAATGTACTTATGAAAAAGACTGTCTAGATATTTTGGCAGGCTGATAAAACCATTTCTAAAACATACAATATTTGTGGACATAACTCTTCTGGCTTGAGAGGTTTACAGTCTTGTGCTGGCAGAGTGAATTCCTGAAAAACATTTTCCAGACCCTGGGAGTGAAAACAACTCCCTTTCTTTTGTGAGTGAGAGACTGGCCTCAGCCCGATATTCATCAGTAGGGATAACCTTTGACCCCAGGAATCATATGACGCTGAGTGCTGGAGATCCTTGTGCAGACAGACTGTCTGACTGGCTGGGGCGGGCGGGTGGCATTGCTCCCTAACACTTTCTCTCTCTGTTTCTCCATGGACATCTCTCTCTCTCTTTCTCAGTCCCCTGATTTCTGCAGTTGTTTCTCTCGACCTCTCTCCTCTATTTACTTTGTTCACATCACCCTCCATTACCACAACCCCATGAGGGCTGAATCAGTCTGAAGCTTAGTGGGAAAACTACCCTAGGTCTGTCAGTCTGAGAGGACATCTCCCCAGCTCCCCTACTCACAGACAAGATGACAAGACACTCAGTGGCGGGCCGTGCATTTTACACCTAGGCCTTCACTATCTTCCCAAAATGAAAACGCATAACCTCACAATGACATTCTAGGGCTATAGGTTATTGTCATTCGGCATATAATGCACCCCATATTCATAGTAAAGATAAGTTTTTTCCACTCGATAAAGGTTATTTAACACGAGGCTCAACACCTATGAGACTTAC
>JACXGM010007224.1:0-10228 GCA_016801145.1 Umbra pygmaea | reverse complement strand
TTGTAAAGGACAGTGTTAAAGTATATTATCAAACTGTCAAAAATATCTGTAAATTGAAAGAAATTACTGGAACATTTTCCATTTATTTACAAATGCTTATTTACAGCCTATGGTTTCTACAGGACAGGGAGAAACACTATTTCATGTGGAGAACAGTATTATATTATAATGTAATATTTCTATGGTACAGTGTTACTGGTGTTACTGTATATTATGATGTATGGGTTCTATAGGAAAGTGTTTTATGGTATTGATCCAAAGGAAAGTGTTGTAATGTATGGTTTTTACTGAATAGTGTTATATAATAATGCATGGTTTTTACAGAACTATATTATATTCTAATAACAGGGTTATATTCCAAAATATTGCTTATGTTATATCATTATGTATTATCATGTGTTGTTTTCAGTGAGCAGTGTTATAATGTATTATTTCTACAGGACAGTGAGTAACTATGTCATATGGAGGACAGTATGCTCCAGAATCACAACTCTCAGTCGACGCTTCTTGTACAGATACCTTGACTTCGCACGGGTTTGTACCACACACACAAACATGCAAACACACGCACATGCACACACGTACTATACATCACTATTGCTCTGTGTGTTTTAGGTAACCACAGGAACAACCTCCCTGACCCCTCGCTGGGATAAGTGTGTGAACTACGTGGAGAATACCCTAATCTACGCCAGCGGACGACTTTTCATTGACACACATTTTCAAGAAGACAAAAAACACATGGTGTGTGCATGTGCACGTGTGTTTATGTGGTCACTGTCAGTGTTGTTGTTGTGTTTATATATGTATGTTGTTTAGATGGAGGAACTGATTGAAGGAGTTCGCTGGGCATTTATCAACATGTTGGAACAAGAGAATGACTGGATGGATGGACAGACCAAAAAGAAAGCAATAGAAAAGGTATTACCTGCCTGTCTGCCTGTTTGTTTACACATTGCTGCCTAAAATTGTGAACAACTTGTGCAGTTATAAACTCTTTAACGTGGTTGTGTGGAGGAAAGAAGTTGGAATGCATAAATAATAAAGGCAATTGGGGCGCCACCTTATGAATACGGGTGACAGTACTGCCTAAATTAAATACCTGGTTGACCCTCAGGCGAAGTAAACCTCAGTTTACACACACAGATACAGTAAGACCTGAACAGGTGAGTGTCAGTAGAGGTACTTTAAGTTACATAGAAAGGTAGAAACATAACACACACTCTTTGACAATGACAGTATACCACAATCCCCCATGGCCCTGAAAACGAGATGGTTCATCTCAAGGGGCTATCCATTAACAAACTAAAATTTGTCATTCAAAATAGATCCTGCTGTCCTTAAATAGGCACCTAAGTGCTTAACAGTGGATCAGATGTGCCTTGTTCCATGGATGATGGGGGAATTGTAGGGACGGTGATGTCAGAAAGCAGGTGACACTGGCTGTCAAATCCTTTGGGGACCAGCAGGGGTAGTCCCACCTGGCTTGGATGACAAAGAGCCAGGGCTGGCTGGAATCCCAACATGCATTGCAATGGTGTGAGGTACATGGAGGAGTGGCAGAGAGAGTTTTGGGCATACTCTGCCCAGGTCAGAAGCTTTGACCACTCCCCCGGACAGTCCTGGCAGTGCAGCCGCAGGAACCTGCCCACTTCTTGGTTTACACGTTCCACCTGCCCATTAGTATCCGGAAGGTACCTACAGGTGAGACCACGACACCCAACTTCTGTATAACTGCTTTCCACACACGAGAAGTAAACTGGGGACCACAGTCAGACACAATATTGTCCAGGATGCCATAGTGCAAGACATGGATTACTGGAAGAAAAGGCACTTCTCAGCTGTGACATATACAGTTGTACTCATACGTTTGCATACCCTGGCAGAAATGGTGAAGTTTCAGCATTGATTTGACAAAATGACTGTTCATGTAAGACATCTGACTGTAATGTAAGGATAGTGATCATATGAAGCCATTAATTATCACATAGTTGTTTGGCTCCTTTTTAAAACAAACTGCTAAAAGAAATCACCCGAATGGCCCTGATCAAAAGTTTATATACCCTTGACTTTTTGGCTTTGTTACAGACACACAATGTGACAAGACGTATAATATTTCCCCAGAGTGACCTGATGATATCAAGGTCAGAACACTGTGATGGCCTCTCCAGAACCTTCATCTTTTTCTGTTGTAACCACTGGAGGGTCAACTTGGCCTTGTGCTTAGGGTCATTGTTATGTTGGAATGTCAAAGAGCGTCCCATTCACAGCCTTCGTGCAGAGGAATGCTAATTGTCTGAATGCAATGACTGTAAGTCATGCTCCAGCAGCCTTTCAAGCACCTGATGGACCAAGGAGAAATGCTACTTGTGTGTGGCCATGTACACTATATCATCAATGTATACTATCAACCCATGACCCAACATGTCCCTGATGATCTTATTCACAAATTATTTGAAGATTGACCAAGCATTCAGAATACCATACAGCATGACCAGGTTCGTAGTGGCCAGTCGTAGTGCTAAACACTGTCTTATGCTCATCTCCCTCCTGGATACGCACAAGGTAGTAGGCACATCTAAGTTCCAATTTTGTAAAAAAGAGTCTGCCATGCATTGTTTCCATTACAGAGGAAATGAGGGAAAGTGGGTATGTGTAACATACTGTTATCTGATTTAATGCATTGTAATCAATGCATAGACGCAGACCCCATCTTCTTCTTTAGGAAAAAGAAACTAGAGGACGCAGGTGAAGAGGAGGGGCGTACTGTATGTATCCCTGATGCAGCGATTCTGATTATTTTCCTTCGCCTATGATAGGAGGTACACCTGACACATGGGCAGTATGGAACCTGCTATGAGGCCTGTGGCACAATCCCAGGTCTGATGAGGTGGTCATTTTGATTTTTGTGAATATTCAATAGGGATGGGAATGTCAGAGGCACTGTCTGGACTTTCCACTGTGATGGCCCTCAGTGAAACTGGAACTCAGTGAACTATGGACCTACAGGGCCAAGAAACAGAGAGATTATGCACTGACAACCAAGGAAGCCCAAACACTATGGGACAAGTAGGGGTGTTAATGACATAAAAAGATATCTGTTCTGTGTGGGTGTGTAATGCAGTCATGGTGATGGGAATAGTAGCCTGAAGCACAAACACAGACCCTACGGGTCTGCTTCCAAATCATGGACAGGTAGTGACCGTGTGAGGGTGGTTAGAGTATTATGCCGTTCATGGACTTGTGACAATAACATTACCCGCTGCCTATGAATCTATGATGCGTTAAGGAGGGTAGAACTAGGGAACATAGGAAAGGAGACTGGGATGAGTGTATGGAATTTAGACTGTAGTGAGCCCACGCTGCTCCCTTCTGCCACAGAAGATACACTGCTCACATCACTTTCCAGGTCCCCTCTCAGTCTACCGGAGGCCCGTGCTGCTCACTTCCATGGGCACAGGTCTGGACGCACAGATGGAACGGGTGGCCTACTTCCAGTGTGCCCCCCTTGCGTGCAGGAGGCTGTCCAGCTGGATTGACATGTCTACCAGCTGGTTGAAGCCCTAGGTGGTATCACGGCAACCTGACTCCCGTCAGTCATCCTCCCGCAAGCTGTACCAGAAGTGGTCAATCAAAGCTTGCTCGTTCCATCTGAATCCTGCGCCCAGCATTCAGAACTCCAGCACAAACTCCCTCACCATCTGGGTCCACTGTTGCAGGAGGAAGAGCCGTTTACCCGCATCTCAGCCCTCACAAGGGTGGTCGAAGAACGAGCTGATCAATTGGGTGAACGCCTCATAATCCTCAATGACGTGATTGTTGTCCCTCCAGACGGCATTGGCTCACTCAAGCACTCGTCCGGAGAGACATAAAATGAGGGCCGACACCCTTCATGTCCCGTTGCCGCTGGGGCTGTGGTGGCAAAGTATAACCTTGACAATGGGACTTTGCCTCATCGTAGTCCCAAGGCAGGGAGAGGTGAACAGCTGCAAACACTGGGGATCCTCTGGGAGGACTGTCAGCTGCAGATGGAGAGGCGGGAGCGACTTGGGCAGCTCCTTGTATAGGTCAACTTTGCTCCAACTGGGTCACAGTGAGGGCGATCTGGTCCATCACTCCCCCGAGTCTCTCCAGCATCTCTTGATGTTCCTTAAGTGTTCCTATGACGCCGGACTTCTCGGGGTGTCCTGCTGACTCCATATTGTAGAAGGTGGGATATGGGATGAAGAGTCGGAATGCAGGCATGTAAATGTTCTTTTTCAATATAACGCTTGAATATAAATATTAGCAATTAGGCAACCTTGCAAATACAGGCAACAGTACTGCTCAAATGAAATACCTAGTTATCACCCAGGTGAATTAGACCTCCGTTTACGCATACAGATACAGTATGACCTGAATAGGTGACTTAGTACTTAGCAAATTCTTTGTTTGGTAGTATTCAACTCTTGTGCTGTACCAGTTGAGCTACCAGTTTACACTTTTGACAAGTATACAATTACCTTACCATCGGCCTCCAAATATTAAAGTTGCTTTCCATTTTTCTGAATGAAATCACCACTGCATAACACCACTGCATCACACCACTGTATCACACCACTGCATCACACCACTGCATGTACCTACAATATTAGAAATACTGTCAACCGTAATGTCAGTATAAATTGTGCATGCCACCAATATTCGTAAACAAGACCGTACAATCATTATCAGAGTTGTTAAAGTAATTGAACAGCAATGAGGTTATGATTATTATGTTTTGACTGTGTAATATATTATATTTACTTGACAGTTACAACAGCCACTTTCAGTTTAAATGGGCACCATGTTAAATTTTGCTCAGTGAGAATGGATTTACTTTCTCCTTCAATGACCAACTTACAAAAGCCATACAAATTAATATCTTAACAATTAGAAAAAGCAATTTAGATGGGACAGTGATTCCCTACATTATGCAGTGCTTTGCCAATTGAACAGGAGTCACAATGGTGTTTCCACAGTGTCGTCAATAGGCGTGCGCCTGTCCATTTTTTATATAAATGATGAGTTTGTGTGTAACGTAGTGTAGGGAATCAGCATCCCATATGAATAGCTTTTTTGGATCAAGATATACAAAATCTTTAAAATATTTATCTTCGTTCTTCTTGTCTTCTGCTCAACAAAAGCAACATTTTAAATGCATGTTAAATTAACAATTATTTTTAGTTTTTACTTGCTGTATACACAGGCTGATCTGATAGTGATACGTAAATAATTGTACAAAACAGAATTTTGTACACGTGAATATTTCAAGAGTCATGAAAATGTAAAGCCTTGTAGGTTTATGAAATGTAAAAAAGTAAGTTTACCTTAATATAAACCTAACTTTAACATTATTACCTTACCTCAAAAACCTAGCATGTTATGTCTGAAGTAAACATATCCCAAGTACTTTATATTGTAACCGATTGGTCTGTTTTTGGAAATGGTCCGGTTAAATGGCAATTCAGTATATATGAAAGTTCACATTTGAATGGCCATATTATTAAGTCTGTTTATGTAATGCAGCGAAGATTCCATTACGTACGGTTAGTCACATATTGCCATGAGAACAGGTAGGTTTACAATGCTCAGCGGAAAAAGAGACAATTTTCTCAGACTGTATTCTCTGTTAACCTAAAGGTTAAATTTTTTTTAAGAAAACACATGACATAATATTAAACATATATAATGAACGCAAGATTGTATAATGTTAAAAGGAATTAGCTATCATCTAGCTGAGTAAGGTTGGTTAAATAGTTAGTGAAACTAACAACCGGTAAATGTCATCATTACTGTTTGAGTACTAGATGGAAGGTGTGGTTAGTTGACTAGTATTGATGAAATGTAATATATAAAGCTTAAATCAAGTCACCAAGTAATAATGTCAAAACATTCTTTAGTCATGCCTGTCTGTATTTCTGCCTGCATGCCCGCTCTGCCTGTCTCTCTGCCAGTCTTTCTTTCAGTCTGTCTGCATCATATATATTCATCTATGTTTCTTCAGGCCCACTCAGTCCTGGCTAAGGTTGGCTATCCTGAATTCATCCTGAATGACACCTACATCAATGAAGATATCAAAGAGGTGTGTATGATTATTCAATATATTGAACAGGTTTGGATACATTTATGTTTCTTAGGGTGGTGGTATGTATGTGTACAAGTACAAATGTGTCTGTGTGTGCAGCTGGTATTTTCTAAAGAGGACTACTTCGGTAATGTGATGCAGACATTGCGTTTCATCGCCAAATCAGATATCAACTGGCTGCGAAGGACTGTCCCACGCACTGAGTAAGTTGAAAACAGACGTTCCAATTTTGAGGGAGAGACATGCATTTAACTTATGAGCATTAATTACATTGAAATGAACATTTTAGTCACCTGGGCCTTCCTCCAAAAGAGGCCAAATACAATTTTGACAGTTATGGCCAAGAACACAGAGTGCATGTATGTGTACATTTGGCGAAATGTGTTGTTAGATACAATACACTTGAGTGGCTACTGTACTGTACCTGTTCTCATAGCAATACGTGGGTAACTATACGTAATGGAAATTTTGCAGCATTACATATACAGACCTACGTAAAATGTGAATTTTCATACATACTGTATTGAATGCATTTTCTACCGGAACATTTCCAAGAATAGACCAATCGGTTAAAATGTAAAAGTACTTGGGGAACATTTAGTTCAGGCATAACATGTTAGGTTTTTGAGGTTAAAGTTAGGGTAAGGTTAGGTTAAGGTTCGGTTTAGTTTAAGGTAAACTGACTTTATACGTTTCAATTGCTCTGGAAATGTACATGTGTACGAATTTCCTGTTTTGTAAGATTTTTTTAAGTATCGCCATGAGAACAGCTTTTAAGTGGTGTATGTAATTAAATGTATACAGGATGTTCTTAAATGTAATTGAAGGATTCATACAGTGCATATACCTTAATCTAATTAAACATTTGGGGCATCGACCCTCCCCAGGGAACTGGACAAACTTAAACAGTTTGGTGAAGATGTATCGGTAAATACTACTAAAACTCAGGGTGTGTAAAGTTGTGTATATTTAGTAGAGACTTAAACTTGACCCTAAGCTATTGCACACAGCACAGATGAGCCTGGAACATTTTCCACTCAAAGTTGTCCTTGGAGGAGGGACAAAATTGTTTTTATGGTCATTGTTTAAATTAACCAAACAATAATGCTGTGGGGCATTCCTCCAAATATAAATCCAACAGCAACCTGAAAGAAATTTAAAGATTTACTTGCAAATATTATGTTTGATTGACACAATATATTTGTGTAAATCACACATAATATTTTTAAGTAAATTTGATAACTCAACTTTCCATTTTTTTCAGTGAACAATGGAAACTATAAACACTGCACATGACATGACATAAGGTGGAAGATGAAGAGGGAGATATCTTACAGCACGGTTCACTAATCCTGTTGCTGGAGAGATACTTTTCTGATTTACAGTATTTCATTCCATCTCTAATTTACCACAACTGATTTTAATAATTAGCTGGTTGATTATATTATCTAATTTCATAATAATAAAATGATTCCCTTTAAATGGTGCATTATGGTTTGTAGGCAAGGGGGGTGAGGGACTTATTTTCATTTACTGAACATGTTAAATGTTTTCAATTTTGTTTTTGTTGTAATTTGAAATTGTTGTCATGAAGTAGAGATACAGGAAGACGTTGTAGGATTCAACAGAGAAGTAATAAACAAGTAATAAACAATAAGCTACATTGTCAAAGAGAAACAAGGGGAGTTCATATACATAATTATTAGGGGACTGGAAACAGGTGTGCATGAAGTAAGACAAGACCTGAGTGTGTTAATGATGAGGTGTGTTTGTGGTGAGGGAGACCACTGAGCAGCGGGGGGCAGGGTGGGGGTGTGGGAGTCATGACACAGTGAAATAATAATTTAGTACATGATGTAGCTAATGCCTTTAATTCCAAGCGTTGCCTTGTTTATTGACCTAGTATCTAGGGCGTTAGGTACATTGGAACATTTTGTTCTGTGGCATCGGATATATTAATTATTAGGCCTGGAGATGGTTGATTGTTTATAGTTTTGTAGAGGCCAGTAAAATTGCTGGAAAAGCTCCTGTAAATAATAAGTCTTGAGTCGGATAACGGTTGGTTTCAGTTTTAATACCCACTCCCCAGGAAATCTGGGGAGTGGGGACACGTTTCAAAACAGGCCGGTCTTGTTGGTGGTCTTCTCAGATTGCTTCCTATCAACAAATATCCCTTGCTATTTAAAGAATTTGGTAAACATGTCATTAAGACATTCTAGCACATTCAAGCCTTTTGCAGAAGTCCTTCTCCCTGGCCTTGACTGTTTAGCAGTCGAAGACAACATTTCTTACTGCATAGATTAGCACTTACTGTACAACAACAAACCAATGAGATTACCTCATTACCACTGCTAGAACACTCTCAACTGAGTAATAACATTCCAAACTGCTTTAAACTCTTAGCAGTTTTGGATGCACCCTAATTGTCAAATTCCGCCTTAAAAACATACCCAAAGTTAATCTCTTGTTACACTGGACCTGAAGCAAGGAGACACATATGGTTGATATTTTTGAAAATATTTTGGAAATGTTAGATTTATTTAGAATAAATGTACACAGTGAATATTGCACAAGATGAAAGAAAATACGTACTTTATTTTCCACTCTAAAATATGCAGATCCCACACAGTGATTTAAAGCCACAAAAGGTGGATTCAGCACCATGGCCAGCTCCACATCCTGCTGAATTGTTTGTGATTGCTTAGAATGCGGAGCTGGCTGTGGTGCTGAATCCACATGTTGTGGCTTTAAATCACTGTGTGGGAGCTCCTATGACATTTGTGGCATTGTGCTGTGTGATGAAACTGCACATTTTAGAGTAGTCTTTTGTGGCCAGGATAATGCCTGCGGTATACTTGACGGTCTTGACCGGGGATTTTGAGCGTGCGAGCCAAGGGCACGCACCACTCTTTTTTTTTTTCAGTGGCGCGCGTCAAAACGGAAACAGGAAGCATGGACGAATTCGAGGGCACAGTAAACGATTATCAATATTACAGTTAATGGTTCATTATAAAACTGTAAATGGTTCATAACAACACAGTTAAGATATTCTTACCCACTGTTGACATTAATGTCAATACTGCTACCAGTTCTGCCATCGTTTACCTTTTGCTTCTTCTTGTAGTCCATAGAAATAGCAAAGTCGGTAGCCTCTCCTCAGTTGCGACACCTCTGTTCAGGAGAAGACTGCAACAAATGTCGCGAGCACCATGCACGAGTATAAATGTTTACAGCGGTCCCATGACGTCACTTTGGCACGTGCCAGTTCAGGAACATCTAGTATACCACAGTTTTAAGGCACACCTGTGCAATAATCATGCTGTCTAATCAGCATCTTAATATGCCAGACCTGTGAGGTGGATGGATTATCTCGCCAAAGGAGAAGTGCTCTTATCTCGCTTTCCGACCGCAGGGATTTTTGCAGTTCCTAGAACATAACGTTCCTATAACCCTTTTTTTCTTGCTTTCCGATAGAAGAAATTGCGGGATTATTTAGTTCCTCGCACCGCGGTTCCTATAACCTTTTTAGCTCCTACTCCAGAGCAGGGTCTTTCCATTTTCCCTTTTCCTAGGTACACGTTGATTGGTCCAATTTATAAATTACACCGGTCGCTTCGTTTGTCTGTTGCGTATAATGCCACATATCATGCTGGAGCCTTCGTCTTTTGTGTTTCTGTGTTAGGTACCTACTCAATTTCTATGATTCCAGTCTAGTTTTTAAACGCCGCGGTTCAAACTCCGTTATTAGGACATTATCATCACAACATTATTTTTATAAAATTGTAAAATTTTCAGCCTCGTAATCTGAAAGAACAGCAAGCTGCGGAAGGAACCCAGCACTACTTGGGCTGAAAACAACCAGATCATCCGGATACATAAGATGATTTACACACTTATCTCCAATTATACACCCAGTGTTACATACATTAAACTGTGAAATGTTGTATGTAGCGCTACACTAAAGTCTAGTGACGACGCTATAAAAGCTTGTTGCGGTGCTTGCGTCACGCCCTTATCCCTCCTACCAGTTCCTATGGCCACTTGACCAGTGCGAATGCAAAGAGCAAAACCGGTTTTGGGGGAGAGTAGTTAGTAGAACTGTTTAGAAGTGGACTGTTCCTA
>JACXGM010007223.1:0-24112 GCA_016801145.1 Umbra pygmaea | reverse complement strand
AGGTGAATTATGGTTAAGTAATGTTTATTCAGCACTATTAAGCATTGATCAATTGTTACTTAAGGTGTACATGTTTAAAACTTTACAATAGGGCAAAAAAAGAGCATTAATAACTGTATAATTATGGTTATGTAATGCTTAATCAGCACCAATTAGTATTTATAGAGTGATACATAAAGTGTATATGTTTTCACCTTTACAATAAGGCAAACAAAGAACATTCATCAATGGCCAATTATGGTTAAGTAATGCTTATATATGGAGGACCAAGTCTGCCAAAATAAGAAATAAATAAATAAATAAATATATGCATCAATAAAAATATTTATACATAAAAATATACATAAAAATAGAAACATATAAAATTATACATTTATTAATCAATATTATTTTCCTATTTATTTATTTCTGTGATAATTTATTTCAGTTTTTATACATTTCTATATACATTTATTTCCATATTCTTTTATTTCTGTATATATTTATTTCCGTATATATTTATTTCTGTATTTCCAGATCCTTAAGCTAATGAGGAGGCTGTCAATCAAAGCATGTCACAGTGTCACCTTTTTCCCATTGGTTGATCGTTATCAGAGTGTGAAAATCGATTTTACATGCCTAGATTACTACGTTAGTAGGCTTCATACATTCTCTTGCCAGATATTTGAGTCTTGGCTACCTTAGTTGAAAATGCTAGCTTTGGTTATTATTTGATTATTAACTTTTTCGCGTGGAAAGTCTTGCTGAAAGTTTATTGCAGTAAGCAGCATCTAACGACACAGAAGTTGACCCTGCCGTGTAGGAATTTGGGTGAAGTGTGATCATTGCCTTAATTTTTCGATATACGATTCCGTTAATGCCAAAGCAGTCGGACGCCCTTCTCATTGTAGCCTATTGTCACAATGTCTGTAGACTCTGTCCTTGTTCTGTGTCACTACAGGGTGTTTTCTCCCCTATGTGGTTTTGTTTTGTTTCCCGCTCTTTGTATCACATGATCCCATCACATGTTTTTGTCAGCCTATCAGTTCTGTTGTTTAGTCCACACCTGCACCTCCTTCCCTCATTAGTATGGTATTTAGTTCTGAGTGTTTGTGAGTCCTGTGTGGTTCTTTGTTCCTGTCCAGTTCTTCCGTGTGGTATAAATAAAATATATGTTCATTAAAGACGCGCCTGCCTCCTCATCCTTGGAACACGTGACAGAAAGAACCACCCATTGAATGGAGGCAGCGTCTGGTTCGTGGGGGTTTTTCGCCTGGGAGAAGGGGTTGGAGCTAGAGGAGCTGATCCTGCCTCCACCGCCGGAGTTCGAGGATCTCCCGGGGATGGAGGAGTTGGAGCTCACTGATCTGCTGCCACCCGACCTCCCAGAACCCCTGTCGTCCAGACCCCCTGCTCGGCCGACGCCGCCGTCCGGACCCCCTGCTCGGCCGACGCCGCCATCCGGAACCCCGTGGCTGAGGCCACGGGACCTCCAGACCCCCTGCTTAGCTGCTGCCCGGCCGCCTCCTGTGTTCCCTGCCGCCCGGCCGCCTCCTGTGTTCCCTGCCGCCCGGCCGCCTCCTGTGTTCCCTGCCGCCCGGCCGCCTCCTGTGTTCCCTGCCGCCCGGCCGCCTCCTGTGTTCCCTGCCGCCTGGCCACCTCCTGTGTTCCCTGCCGCCCGGCCACCTCCTGTGTCTCCGCTTGCCTGGGCCCCGTTACCCTCCCTTGCCCTCCACCTCACGTGTCTGTGTGCACGTCTTTTTATTTTAGTGTTTAGTGGTGGAGTGGTCACGCCAGGTGTCGCTCCTTAGGTGGGGGGTTATGTCACAATGTCTGTAGACTCTGTCCTTGTACTGTGTCACTACAGTGTGTTTTCTCCCCTATGTGGTTTTGTTTTGTTTCCCGCTCTTTGTATCACATGATCCCGTCACATGTTTTTGTCAGCCTATCAGTTCTGTTGTTTAGTCCACACCTGCACCTCCTTCCCTCGTTAGTATGGTATTTAGTTCTGAGTGTTTGTGAGTCCTGTGGTTCTTTGTTCCTGTCCAGTTCTTCCGTGTGGTATAAATAAAATATATGTTCATTAAAGACGCGCCTGCCTCCTCATCCTTGGAACACGTGACACTTATCCATTTAATCAAAGAATAGAACCGCCAGTGCAATGTTCCGTTATCTTTAAAACAGACGCACACAAACACACCGAGTCAACCACACACACACACACAGAAACTAAGTTTGCCGGAACGAGAGAGCAGCTACGGTAGTAAAAAAAACCCGTGTTGTACCCTTGGTTCCTCCCCAGCTGCGTTTTTTTACGTTCACAATCTATTTCTATCACAGACCGTATATATGGTTTCTATCTCCCGCTCTTCGCTTGCTTGCTACCGCTGAACGATTAAGTCCCGCCCTCTCATTAGCTTAAGGATGTAGAAATACGGAAATAAATATATACGGAAATAAATATATACAGAAATAAAAGAATATGGGAATAAATTAATATAAAAATAAATAAATACAGAAATAAATGATCACAGAAATAAATAAATAGGGAAATAATATTGATTAATAAATGTATAATTTTATATTTGTATATTTTTATGTTTAAATATTTTTATTGACGCATATATTCATTTATTTATTTATTTCTTATTTTGGCAGACTTGGTCCTCCATACTTATATAGCATATACAACAATCTATTTCGGTTGTGCTTTACGTTAACATTTACATGAAGATAAAGGAATAAACAAACCTCTACATGAAAGACTATGGACTCTTTCCACTGATCTTACCCTTTACCAAAAGTAAGTCATATGTTGGAATTATAGAGGACATAAGTGGAAAATAACCCTTAAATAATCAATAATGTTTTTTATAAGCAAATAGCGAAGCTGTGAACCTTAAGACATACACGTTATCTCACAAATTTATCAAACATTCATTAACAAAAGAGGTTTGTTAACAGTTACATAATGCTTAGTTATTGGAATAACGATTGTTAATAGCATGTTACAAACCATTCAACAATGAATCAATGAATACCTTAGTTTACATGAAACATCATTAGTAAATGGAAAATTGACACTTTGTAACTGTTATTAACAATAAGTTATTGCTTATTTTTACATTAACTAATGTTAAAATATACACTTTAGTTAACTGTTCATAACATTACTTAATACATTTTACTACATTACTTAATGTTAAAATAGTGTAAAAATGAATACCCCAGTTAACATTAACACCATTAGTAAATGATAATTTGACAACTTAGTTAACTGTTGTTAATATTAGTTAATGTTTTCTTCTACATTAACTAATCTTAAAATAGACACCTTGGTTAGCTGTAACAGTTAGTGAATGCTTATTACTGCATTTACTGATGTTAAAGTATTAATTACTACCTTAGTTAACAACAACATCCTTAGTTAATGACAATTAAGCACCTTGATTAAGGGTTATTAAGTGTTAGTAAGTGCTTATCAATGCATTAACTAATGTTAATTAATGTACCCTTATTGTAAAGTGTTACCGATTAAATTATTTCTTGGTGACAGATTAGTCTTTTTCTCTGAATAAGTGTGCTTCAATTGAAGGTTTGGTGTTTGTAAATTTTTCATTGTGACATTATGCCAATTCGCCAAAAGATGCATTTTTACTAACCCATTTTTACTAGGGGTGCCAATAAATGCCTTTAATTAATAGTTAACTACTATTAAATAATGCTAATAAAGAGCCCACCAATGTTAGTTATGCATTAATAATCATTCATGTAGTTTAGACTGCACAATAAAGCTAGTAAATTCCCTTAATTAATGCCTTACTACAATATGTTAATGCTAATGTATAGGCCACAAACATTGGTAATACATTTATTGATTTTAGTTTCTGGTATACCATCATGGTCATGCATGAATTACTTTTATTTAATGTTTCCTTACTATTCAGTACTGCCAAATTAAGTGCACTTAAGAATTGATAAGTTATAGTAATCAGGGCAGCTGACGGGGGGGGGCAACCGGAAATGTTGTCCCGGGCCCAGTCCTGAGGGGGGCCCCAAATCTTGTTTTTGCACACTAAATTATTTTAGCTGGGGGCCCTAAATGTGGAGTTTGTCCCGGGCCCACAGATTCCTTTCAGCAGCCCTGATTGTAATACCTCAAAGATTAATATTTGAGTATATCTGTATCTGTTTTCAAGAAGGAGATGTCACTCAGGAGGATGAGGAATAAAGTTTTGTCTGGAAGCATGAAAAAACTGTAAAATTTTAAATTCAATTTTTTTGAGACATATCTAAAAATGTTCACTTAAACATTGAAAATCACTTATTAATGACATTAGCGTGACATTAGTGTTAATTGATTTTAACTGATAAATTAAAATCAATTACTAACATAAATACCTACATATAAATGCCTTTGTTAAATCTGCACAATGTAACATTCCATTCATATGTCCTGTTGGCCCGGATTTTAAGGAAGGAAAAGTGGTGAACTGATGTTGAAACACAGTAAGTCAGCTATTTGTAATAATCAGTTGCTAAATGCATCATTTAACTGCACAAATGTCAATCATGCAATGTAACAGCAGCACCAGACTGTACAACTACACATTTAAAAAATGTTGGTTAATCAACAAATAAAGTGTCTGACCTGTAGTAAATATAACAGTTATCCATAGGTCTGTCATCTCTGTTGGTAGACATAAACTGTATGCAGACTACACCTCAATCAGAGCAGCCTGATTTTAGTATGTAGTCCTGATTAATGCCTGTCACAGAGTCCAGTGACATGATGGTACAGTTAATGTTTTACCCTGAAAATTTAGAAGGAAACGTCACTATAGGCAAACAAAAAGACAACATTAAGAATTATTACACACAGTTAGGGCTGTCGCTGGTGCGAATAATGGTGAATATGATTGACGGGCCCGTGGCCAATACAGTGTGGGTTTGCATATTTCAGTTATTATTATTTTTCACTTTAATAAAAACAGTGAAACAATAAAATACTGATGATGAATATACCATTCAAATTCTCCACCCCCTCTAATAAATGGTTTGTTCCAACTTTACATTCAGGCCAAGGAAGATAAACACAACTAACATACTATACATTTTTTTATTAGGCCTACAGTTTCAAAGGGCAGGAAAACACTAAGAAATCGAAAAAGAAAGTTCATGAAGTATGTTCAGCCTCTGAGATTTACTGTCCAATAAATACACAGATTGTGATAAGAGAATTTGTCAGGTAGTTGACCTGTGTGAAGTTGGCAACCCATAAAACGAAATAATCTCCAAAACTATACCATTTGTTTGTGCTGCGTTTGTGCTGATTTGTGCCGCAAAAATTAACGTTTGTGCTGCTTTGGTGTTTGAGATATTGAACATTATTTTTTTGGTTATGTTACGTCACTCTCCACCCCATGTCGTTCAAATCACTCCAAACTGGTGTCATTTGTTTGTGCTCCGTTTGTGCTGGTTTGTGCCATTAAAACAAACATTGTATCTATTTTCCTTTTGCAGATATAACCATTTTAATTTGGGAGATGTGACGTCACTCTCCACCCCATGTCGTTCAAATCGCTCCAAACCGGTGTCATTTGTTTGTGCTCCGTTTGTGCTGGTTTGTGCCGTTAAAACAAACATTGCATCTATTTTCCTTTCGCAGTTATTACATTCTTAATTTGGGAGCTGTGACATCACTCTCCACCCCATGTCGTTCTAATCGCTCCAAACCGGTGTCATTCGTTTGTGCTCGGTTTGTGCCGTTACGAAGAACATTGTATCTTTTTCCCCTCAGAAATAACACAGGGATTTTGTGCCGTAGAAAGAACCATCATAAATTATTCCATCCATCTCATCTGCAAACCCGTTTGGTTCGTTTGTGCTCGCACAGGGCCGGTGCTGTCATTATTATTTTCTTCTTTAGATATGGGGATGTTTTATATTAGATTTGTGCTACATAGTAACATTTGGTCTGTAAATAATCACCAATGCACTATAAAATGTAATGTACTGTCAATACTCTGGCTGTAGGCTACGTGTGACTGATGCTTTAATTTTGTCCAATAAAAAAAGAAATTAGGTACTGTATTAAGTTCTGAATACTTTTAATAGCTTACAGAAATTTAAAAAGTTTATCTGCCCCCTTAAAAACATTTGTTTACCCTAAGCACTGCATAGTGGGAAAACAAAATAGAAAAAGGCATCTGGCTGTGAAAAAGGTAAGCATGTACTCTGAGATAAAATACTAAAAAAGTACTAAAATCATGTGTGCAGGTCAATACAATATACAGTATAAATTGAACAAATATGAAATTGACAGACACAAAGATGTGATACTTTTTTATTAATTTTGGGCAATCAGGTAAATGATCCTCCATTGGTCACATTAATAAGATAGACCTATGACATTCCAGTCCAACATTACGTTTACAATGGACATAAACTCTACTAAGGGTTTCTATGCACGTTGCTTTATCTGACCCAGGCGTGTGCACCCGATTACAGACCACCTGGTATCTAATGAGTGAATGCAGGGTGATAGGCTGTTTTCCGCAACAGATATAGATACAATGTTAATTTTAATGGCACAAACCAGCACAAATGGTGCACAAACAAATAACACCGGTTTGGAGCGATTTGGACGACATGGGGTGGAGAGTAACGTCACAGCTCCCAAATTAAGAATGTTATAACTGCGAAAGGAAAATTGATGCAATGTTTGTTTTAACGGCACAAACGGAGCACAAACAAATGACACCGGTTTGGAGCGATTTGAGCGACATGGGGTGGAGAGTGACGTCACAGCTCCCAAATTAAAATTGTTATATCTGCGAAAGGTAAATAGATGCAATGTTTGTTTTAACGGCACAAACCAGCACAAATGGAGCACAAACAAATGACACTGGTTTGGAATGATTTAAACGACATGGGGTGGAGAGTGACGTAACATAACCAAAACAATTATGTTCAATATCTCAAACACCAAAGCAGCACAAACGTTAATTTTTGTGGCACAAATCAGCACAAACGCAGCACAAACAAATGGTATAGTTTTGGAAATTATCTAGTTTTATGGGTTGCCAACTTCACACAGGTGTTCCACCAACTATAACTAAATTTTCAACCTTGACTATAATAGCATAGAAGGCCATAGTCCAAATTTCTGTCAACAGTCAACACTTTTTTTGTTCAGAAACTATGATCCAATATTAATCCAGTCAAACCTGAAACCCATTTAAAATTAACCCCTTAACGCCAACTGTCGCTAATTTGCATCAAACCCCTTCCATTCCGACTGCAGGCGAGATAGCGTGTGTATTCCCCCAATGCCGGTTTGTTTACATTCAATACATACCAAGGCAAGGCAAGTTTATTTATATAGCACATTTCAATCACAATGGCAATTCAAGGTGTTTTACATGAACAGGAAAACATAAAATTTTAAACAGATTAAAGATAAAATTAAAGCAATTAAAATGAAAAGAAAAACAATCAGAAAAATAGTACAGTTTAAAAAAATAAAAGAGACTGAACGAACCATATCAAATATATTGCAATCAGTTCGGACTTACCACAGTGTTCATTCAGTAAATGCATAGCTAAACAGATGTGCTTTGGGTCTGGATTTAAAGGTAACTACTGTTGGAGCACATCTGATCTCTTCTGGGAGCTGGATTTAGCTGCGGGTCGCATAGTAGATTCTCCGTGTTGAGTGAATCCTTGGTATCTCTAGCTGATGCAATCCTAATGATCTGAGTGGTCTGTTGGGTTTATATTCAATGAGCATATCTGCAAAGTATTGAGGTCCTAGGCCATTGAGTTATTCATATAACAGTAATAATACTTTAAAGTCTATCCTAAAGGTGAATATGTTTTCTGGTTCTGCTTAGAATCCTGGCAGCAGCGTTTTGTATGAGCTGTAGCTGTCTTATGGTCTTTTTGGGAAGACCAGTGAGGAGGCCATTACAATAATCTACCCTGCTGGTGATGAAAGCATGAACAAGTTTCTCTAAGTCTTGTCTGGAAACAAAGCAGCTATTTCTTGAGATATTTTTAAGATGATAATATACTGATTTAGTTATTGCTTTAATATGACTACTGAAACTAAGGTCCGACTCCAGAATCAAACCAAGATTTCTGACTTGATCTTTAGTTGTTTGACCCCTAGCATCAAGGTATGCATTCACCTTGAGAACTTCATGCATGTTTCCAAATGCAATGACTTCCGTTTTCTCTTTGTTTAGCTGAAGAACGTTTTGGCACATCCAACTGTTAATTTCATCAATGCATTGGCATAGGGAGTCAATGGGGCTGTAGACGTTAGGCGATAGGGCTAAGTAGATCTGGGTGTCATCTGCATAGCTGTGGTAAGCAATTTGTTTCTTTCTCATTATTTGGCTCAGTGGGAGCATATACAGGTTGAATATGAGTGGCGTGAGAATTGAGCCTTGTGGAACTCCACATGTCATGAATGTCCACTTAGACTTATGGTTGCCTATACTCACATAGTAACCTCTCGCTTCTAGGTATGACCTGAACCATTTTAGGACCATCCCAGAAAGCCCAACACAGTTTTCCAGCCTGTCTAGAAGTATGTTGTGGTCGACAGTGTCAAATGCAGCACTAAGGTCGAGTAGTACCACCACTGAGTGTTTGCCTGTATCTGTATTGAGGCAAATATAATTTATTATCTTTAGGAGCGCTGTCTCTGTACTGTGATGAGGAATTTACCAATTCTAGGAGATCTGCTTCTAAACAGTTAAACACACAAAAAGATGTGGGACGTGTGTCAAGGACGCAGGTTGATGTTTTATGGTGCTGTATTGTTTTTTCTAGAATGTTACCATTAATTGCTTCGAAAACAGACATAGTGACTAAGTTCTGATGTTTTGGTCTGATCTGTCTGACCTCAGCGCAACGCAAGGATGGGCTGATCACCTTTCTGATATAATTGATTTTCTCTGAGAAGAAAGAAGCCAACTCACTGCATTTACTGTCTGTGAGCATTTCACTAGGAATGTGACTTGGGGGGGTTTGTTAGTCTCTCTACAGTAGCAAAAAGAGTGTGTGTGAGTTGTTAAAGTTGCTGTTAAAGTTTTGTACTGCTGTTTAGTTTCTCCAAGGTGCAGTTTGTCTGCCATTTTTCTTCGTGACTTTCACAGGAGCAATAGCATCAATTGCACTCTTAACTTTTGAGTTAAAGGAATCAAGGAGAAAATCAACAGAGTCCACAGATATGCTTGGTGTTGAAGATAAAGCCTTCATAAATAGCACCCTAGTGTTTTGATTTAGGCATCTCTTTTTGAAAGACACAGATCTAGCTTCAATTTTAGGAGAGATCAATATATCAAAGAAAATACAGAAATGATCAGATAGTGCTACATCCTTAATGGTAATCAATGAAATTTTTAGGCCCTTACTCAGGGCCGGAGTGGGAATCATTTTCAGCCCGGGAGTTTCATGGTGCACAAGCCCATTTTGTGATGGGGTAAATAGTAACTGCAAATAATCTTTACTTGTGTTATTTCCTAATGTACATATTTTATTATTTATTTATTTACAGAGACAACCTAAATGTATATGCTAACACTATTATTTATTTATTTTTTATTTAACCTTTATTTAACCAGGTAAGTTGACTAAGAACAGTTTCTTATTTACAGCAACGACCTGGGAGCAATTAGGGTAAAGTGTCTTTCCCAAGGACACAACGACATTTGGCTCAGTCGGGAATCGAACTGGCAACCTTCTGACTACACGTCTGACTCCCTACCCACTGAGCCATCTCCGCCCCATTAAACAAAATATCCTCAGTAATTAGATGACTACAGTAAATACAGAGTCTTGACCAAAGAAGGTAAATGTTAAGTTTGAAGAATGAGGTTATATACCACCCATTTCTTTTTTTACGTTGTTTTTTCACAATCACTAGGACCCATTTCCCAGGTTTCTTTTTCAAAACTCTACACACAGTTCCACTAAACATCAGTTCATTTCACATAAAAAATTCACAAAAACGACCAAAATGATTCATACATCTCAAATCAACTAATTCTTCCATAACTTTAGCAACAGTTGTCACCCATGAAGCACACTGTAAATCATGAAACAATAACCTAAGCAAAACTAAGAACAGATTATTTCTTCACAAAACAAGAATGACCCCTGTCCACTGTTTAGAATTCAAATGCAGAAGACAGGGTTACCATTCACATCACATCTTATGTTATCTTGGGTAATACACCTCACTTGTGAGGCAGTTTACAATGATAATCATATGAATGATGGCTTACCATGTGTTGTCTTTCACTGCAGAATGAATGATGTTCATTCTCGTATTAAGAGAAGTTAAATGAGCTACTGTGACAGTTAGGCTATACATTTGAGCTACACAGTTAGCTAGTTACATGTTATAGTAACTTTGCAGTAGCCTACATTACATAACCAGAGCTCTTGCATGCTGGCTAACTACTGACTGACTGTAGATCTAGATAGACACCTGACTGAAATTTCAGCGACTATTTACTTTACCGTTTTGAAAACTCATTTTCCAACAGTCTGCATTGTTTTGGAAGAGTTTTTCTATTTCTAAAACAGGCGCAGGATTTAGCTAATATACTGTAGTAGCTAATAGACATTATTAACGCGTCTGCTGCGCCTCTCAGCCGTCACGCGCACTCAGGAGAACAGACTACCGCTAAATTAATCACGCGCAGGGAGTAAACATTTGTGATTCCACTCTTTTGGTAAAGAGGTTGTTGCGATTATAATTTAGATAAACATTGTATTAACATGTAAACAGTATTAAATATTAAGTGGCTAAACGGTAATTAACTAAATGACATTCCTGGTCTGGTGACCAATTCTATTTTGAAGGCTCATTTGATGTGGACCGTGGGAGCGTAGCAGCTCTTGTGTTTGTGTGTGACGTGTGAATGAGAGGTGCGCTCGAAGAAGGGGCCGCACTACCTTCTAGGGTGTAAGTACATATGTGAATTCTGTTTTAGTGGGTACAACACAGTCAGTGATCATGGCTGTAGGTATAGCTTAAATCTTTTTCTTCATAAAGAGTGCCATAAGTAACTCAAAAATACAAGGCAATGTCCTGACTAAGTGTATATGCTACTCTGAATTTTGTTATAATCAGCACAGAGTTTTGAAGTTCCACCAGCCTACAGGTAAATGGGTTAGCTAGTGTGATCAGAAGAAATTGTCACTATGGTTTGGTGTGTGGTGGAGAGAAGGAGACTCAGGCAGGCAGATAGTTTGTAGTGTGTAACGTTCCCCAGTTCCTCTTCCCTGGGAACTACAGCTTCCCTATTCTTGGCCACTTAGAACTACATTTCCCATAACCCGGACTCAATTATCCAAATTCAGTACACCTGCTCTCACTCACTCAGTATATAAGACACACACTGTGCTGCTACCAGTCCCAGTTCAAAGAGTGCTGCTACCAGCCCCAGTTCAAAGAGTGCTGCTACCAGCCCCAGTTCAAAGAGTGCTGCTACCAGCCCCAGGTCCAAGAAGGCTACCTGCCCCAGTTACAAGAAGGCTAACAGCCCCAGTTCTCAGATGGCCGCCTGCCTGTTTCCCACTATGGCTGCCTACTCATTTCCCTGGTGGGCCCCCTGTCCGAGCCATATATATGAAGAGAGCGATGACGAGGAGATGCCAAACCTCATAAGTGGGTCAGCGTCGTCTGACGAGGAAGAAAGGGAAACCCGTTCTGTAGAGGTTTGGCACGCTTCCGTTCCCCGGCCACAAGAGGTCGCTCAAGTTCCCCGGCCACAAGAGGTCGCTCCCCAGTCTCGGCCACCAGAGGTCTACACCTTGCCCAGACAACCAGAGGTCTCCACCTTGCCCAGACCACCAGAGGTCTCCACCTTGCCCAGACCACCAGAGGTCTCCACCTTGCCCAGACCACCAGAGATCTCCACCACGCCCAGACCACCAGAGATCTCCACCACGCCCAGACCACCAGAGATCTCCACCACGCCCAGACCACCAGAGGCCTCCACCACGCCCAGACCACCAGAGGTCTCCACCACTCCCAGTCCACCAGAGGCACCTGTTTCCGCTCAAGCCTCCCGGTCACAAGAGGTCGCTCACACCCAAGCCTCCCGGCCACAAGAGGGCGCTACATCACCATCAGCCGAGCCTGAGCCTTGCCTTGTCCCCGAGCCTGAGCCTTGCCTTGTCCCCGAGCCTGAGCCTTGCCTTGTCCCCGAGCCTGAGCCTTGCCTTGTCCCTGAGCCTTCCCTTGTTCCCCCTCTAGTCCCCGTGCCAGTGCCTGACTCAGTCCCGGTGCCTGCCCTAGTCCCTGAGCCCGTGCCTGTCACTGTGCCCTTGCCTGTCACCGTGCCCTTGCCTGACCATGACCCTTCCCTGGTACCTAACCCTGTCCCTGAGCCTGCCCTCGTCCCTGAGCCTGCCCTCATCCCTGAGCCTGCCCTCATCCCTGAGCCTGCCCTCGTCCCTGTGCCTGCCTTTGTCCCAGTGCCTGCCCTTGTCACAGAGCCTACCCTTGTCACAAAGCCTACCCTTGTTCCAGTGCCTACCCTTGTCCAGAGCCTTCCCTTGTCCAAGAGCCTGCCCTTCTTCCAGAGCCTGCCCTTCTTCCAGAGCCTGCCCCTGTCCCATTGCCATTGGCTGCCCCTGTCCCAGTGCCATTGGCTGCCCCTGTCCCAGTGCCATTGGCTGCTCCTGTCCCAGTGCCATTGGCTGCTCCTGTCCCAGTGCCATGTCCTGCTCCTCTCCCAGTGCCATGTCCTGCTCCTCTCCCAGTGCCATGTCCTGCTCCTCTCCCAGTGCCATGTCCTGCTCTTCTCCCCGTGCCAGTGTCTGCCCCTGTCCCCGTGCCAGTGTCTGCCCCTGTCCCCGTGCCAATGTCTGCCCCTGTCCCCGTGCCAGTGTCTGCCCTAGTCCCCGCTCCAGTGTCTGCCCTAGTCCCCGCTCCAGTGTCTGCCCTAGTCCCCACTCCGGTGCTTGTCCCCGGGCCTACGCCTGCCCCGGTCTCTGTGCCCCTCTCTGTGTCTGTCTGTTTGTCTGTGTCTGTTTGTGCTTTGTTCTTCCAGGTTCCTGTGTCTGCTGTGGTTCCGGTGCCTGGTCCGCCTATGCCTTGGCCCTCCAAGACCCCTCCGGCCTGGCCGCCTCCCGCGGGGCCATTGTTTCCGCCTTTGTCGGCCTAGACTCTGCCTCTGGTGCCGCCTGCCTGGCCTTCGCCTTGTCCTTTGCTTCTGCCTGGCTCGGCCGGACCTCTGCCTTCCCGGAATCTGCCATCCCGCCCGTCGTTGCTGCCTCCATCCTCCGGACCACCGGTGATTCTTCGTTCCTCCGGTCTGCTGCTACAGCCTCCGCCCTCCGGCCCACCGTTGCTACTTCGTCCCTCCGGTCTACTACTGCTGCCTCCGCCCTCCGGCCTGCCAGGGCTCCGTCCACCTGCCTGTTCTGCTCGTCTGCTTCGCCCTGGTGTGCCTCCGCCGGCCTGGTTTCTGCCGCTACGGTCTCCTGCCTGGGTCTTCTGCCACCTGCTGTCCTGTGGAGTGTCGGCTGTTTGGCGCCTCAGGAGCTGCGCCTTAAGGGGGGGGGTTCTGTAACGTTCCTTTTCCCTGGGAAATACAGCTTCCGTATTCTTGGCCACTCAGAACTACATTTCCCATAACCCGGACTCAATTATCCAAATTCAGTACACCTGCTCTCACTAACTTAGTATATAACACACACACACTCCATTGTCTCTTTGCGAGGTATTGTGAGTATTAATTTTTCTTCTTACTGAGCATTTTCTTCTTGGATTGTTATTCTGGCCTGACCCGTGCATTGTTTACCCGATATTGTCTTTTTGGATTTGCCTCTGTACCTTAGCCTAATGTCTTGGATCATTATTCCTACTCACCCTTTCTAGAATAAACTGTATTGTTCTTTTTACTACGTGGGAAGTTAATCATTACATATTGTTTACTAAAGATGATCCAGGAACATGTTTAAGAAGAATGCAGTGCAGGTGACTCTATCAGTGAGGCACAACAGTAATACAAATAACTGATATGCTCATAGAATGCTTGGATCTACTTGTAAAGAGCGTACACAAATCTCAAAACTGGACATCACTATTTTCACACTCATTCATACCCAGAACACCTTCTGGACATACAAGTACACCTACAGTGACACTACAATAATGAACCGCACCCTCCTCTCATTCACCCGGACTAAGATAGAGACTGAGCTAACCAGCTGAAAGTGTTTAGGTGATTAGACCAACTTAGTCCCCAATCAGTACCAGGTGAAAGAGAGGAATGCGTCACACAGCACACATAATATAATACACTAAACAAGTCAACAGTGCATTACACTGGCCTTATACAAAACACAAAAGATATCTACAATAAACACAAATAGAATATTAATATATACAGACATATATATATACACATAAATACATACACACAGGAGTCCCACTCTGGGACCCCGTTACAGAAATATTGTTCAAATTGTGGATTTCATTACAATATCAGTGTTAGTGTCGTATATTTTGATGTATTAGTAATTAATTCATTGCACTCAGAGCCCTTGATTTATGATAATTATCGCAAATAAGACTTTAATGTTATAAAATCTGACTTCCCATCTATTAGCCCAGAGAGAAGTCCTGAATCTCCATTCTCGTCCTCCTTATATCAGTAAACACTCATTTGTTATTGGTTAACTCTAACATTTCAAATCCAAACTCACCAGTGAAATCATTGAAATAATGCATTTCTCAACCACAGGAAACAGAAAATAGGTCTCTTGTTTCTTCTTCCCCCCAAACTATTTGCATGTTAAACACAGTTGAACCCCATGTGGTGAGCTTCAAAGCCTCCTAGCGTAAGTCAACAAGGCCAGTCCTTTTGTCTCCAAGATTTTACAGTGGACCAGTTACTTCATAACAAATCATTCTCAATTGGATGTATAACTTCAATCTTTGCTACATCATGTTTTATGAGGTCTACAGTTTTAAAGAAAGACCAAACATTACAAAGTAATATTTAACAACATAACAATCATTTCTATGCATTCTAAGAAAAAGATATCTAGCTGACCTACACTCCATGTAGAGTCTGCTCTTTTGTGCTACATTGCATTTTCAACTTATTGGTTAATGTTCTGTTAATTTATCATTACAAGGAAAGATCTCCCACATTAGCAGCCCTAAAAAAACAAATGTACTGCTAAAATGAGTCACAACTGTCACAGATAAGGTTGGTGTGCAATGTATTGAAGGAGGGAGACTAACCAAGCAGTTGATGGTTATTTTTGTTTATGTATGTAGTCCAGAATGTACTAAATAACATACGAATGGCATGTATAGCGAGTAGCACAATTGTATGTACTTATCAGTGGTGGGCCATCAGGGCCTGCAAAGCCTTCTATGCAGGCCCAAAGATAGTCAGAATATATTTTTAACATATATTATTCTTGAAAAAAATGTTTAATTAACAATATATATATTTTACAAAGTTCATTTAAATTATTATAAGGTAATTTCATTGCTACAATACGCTCTTTTCAGTTGCCTTGCTTTCAGCGCAGCTCATATAAATGAAAGCTTTTATCCAATAAGATTTTTTCATCTGTGTTGTCTCCAGGTAGACTGGGGCATTCAGAATTCCGAGTGAATACCGTCTGCTGCTGAAGCCCATCAGGACCATGTTGTTGATTGTCATATTTTTAACTAATCAGATTTCGACTTTACCATGTTGGGTATGTTCTTTGACCAACTAAAGCATTTTTGCAGGCCTAGCCTTACGTCAGCATCGTTTCTGTTGCTGATAGGAGTGGCAGTTCAACAAAAACATTTAAAAAAAAGTTCACCATCCAAACAAGATCTAGCTTACTTTACACCCTTTTCCGATTTCTTTAAACTTTATATTTTTAGATTGTTAGATTTTTTACTTTTAGCAGAATGGCAGATGGAGGTGAAGAAGTAGCTTTAGTGGCAAATGAAGGACTGGGCAGGATCGACTCTCAGCACTGGGCAAGATCTTTTATTGGAACTTAACAGAAAGATGTGCTATACAACCTCGTCATAGAAGTCTCGTTAAAAGAGAAAGAAGGACGGACTTCGTTTTCAAATAATGAGTAGCTTTGGTGAGTTTGATGGATTTTTATATATCTTTACTAGCAGGGCCTTAGGGATGGGCCGATACCAGTACTTGGTATCGGGGCCGATACTGGGCATAAGTACTCGTACTTGTACTTGTGAAAAAGGCCCGATACTCCAAGTAAATACTTCCTCCACATTTAAGAGCGTTATGATGCACTTGACAGATTATACATAGATGGCCATAGTTGTAAATCTGATTCACGTAAATGTTTCAATGGAAATGTTCAGCCCTCTGCATATATATCATATTGATGATAACGACAGTTTACTTCGTCATTCAGAGACCATGCTTATAAAGCTGTAAAACTCTATTGCTATTTAAAAAAGAAAGAAAAGTTATTTAAATGCGCCTAAAATGTATAATTATTCCAAAGACGGAGCCATGCGTTAGCTATTGTGGAATAGAGTTGTCCAGTAGAGTTCAAATAGGTAAATGAGATATCGTTTTTCTCATTGCTATTTTCATGTAGCCTAATATTTGTAAAATTATAGGTAAAAAATATTAGAATCCTCAAAGAAATGTGCACATTTAAGTACAGGAAAGAACGAAGGATGCAAGTTATTATGCTATTCCCTCCATACTGTAACTGTAGAAAACGGCATGATGAACGCCCCGGACCTAGCCTCTGAAAGCTACCTTCAGGGAGGAAGGACAAATGTCGGTAGTTTGCAAAACTTCTGGGTGAACAAAATAGTGGTATTTCTGAGTTCTGAAATACTAACGTTAAGAAATATAACTTAAAGGAAATGCGATGTAGCCTATTTTTATCGTGTATAATATACAAAAGCCCTAGAATGTCATTGTGAGGTTATTATAGCTAATGCGTTTTAATTTCGGGAAGATATTGAAGGCCTAGGTGTAAAATGCAAGGCCCGCCAATACTAATACTTTCTAGAACATAGTCAGTTACAGAGTATACACAAATCTTTACTGCGAAAACAGGAGGCACAATGATAATTACTGTAAACCATGCTCTAAGTGGCAAATGAAACTCAAAACTACAGTGCCTAGCACTGGAATTTTAAGGAACACAAATATACAGTGCATTGCGAAAGTATTCGGCCCCCTTGAACATTTCGACCTTTTGCCAAATTTCAGGCTTCAAACATAAAGATATAAAACTGTAATTTTTTGTGAAGAAGCAACAACAAGTTAGACACAATCATGAAGTGGAACGAAATTTATTGGATATTTCAAACTTTTTTAACAAATAAAAAACTGACGAATTGGGCGAGCAAAATAATTCAGCCCCTTTACTTTCAGTGCAGCAAACTCTCTCCAGAAGTTCAGTGAGGATCTCTGATTGATCCAATGTTGACCTCAATGACTAATGATAAATAGAATCCACCTGTGTGTAATCAAGTCTCCGTATAAATGCACCTGCTCTGTGATAGACTCAGAGGTCCGTTGAAAGCACAGAGAGCATCATGAAGAACAAGGAACACACCAGGCAGGTCCGAGATACTGTTGTGGAGATGTTCAAAGCCGGATTTCGATACAGAAAGATTTCCCAAGCTATAAACATGCCAAGGAGCACTGTGCAAGTGATAATGTGCAAGTGATAATATTGAAATGGAAGGAGTATCAGACCACTGCAAATATACCAAGACCCGGCCATCCCTCTAAAATTTCCGCTCATACAAGGAGAAGACTGATCAGAGATGCAGCCAAGAGGCCCATGATCACTCTGGATGAACTGCAGAGATCTACAGCTGAGGTGGGCGAGTCTGTCCATAGGACAACAATCAGTCGTATACTGCACAAATCTGGCCTTTATGGAAGAGTGGCAAGAAGAAAGCCATTTCTGAAAGATATCCATAAAAAGTGTAGATTAAAGTTTGCCACAAGCCACCTGGGAGACACACCAAACATGTGGTAGAAGGTGCTCTGGTCAGATGAAACCAAAATTGAACTTTTTGGCAACAATGCAAAACGTTAAGTTTGGCGTAAAAGCAACACAGCTCATCACCCTGAACACACCATCCCCACTGTCAAACATGGCGGTGGCAGCATCATTGTTTGGGCCTGCTTCTCTTCAGCAGGGACAGGGAAGATGGCTAAAATTGATGGGAAGATGGATGGAGCCAACACAGGACCATTCTGGAAGAAAACCAGATGGAGTCTGCAAAAGACCTGAGACTGGGACGGAGATTTGTCTTCCAACAAGACAATGATCCAAAACATAAAGCAAAATCTACAATGGAATGGTTTATAAATAAACATATCCAGGTGTTAGAATGGCCAAGTCAAAGTCCAGACCTGAATCCAATTGAGAATCTGTGGAAAGAACTGAAAACTGCTGTTCACAAACGCTATTCATCCAACCTCACTGAGCTCGAGCTGTTTTGTAAGGAGGAATGGGCAAACATTTCAGTCTCTCGATGTGCGAAACTAATAGAGACATACCCCAAGCGACTTACAGCTGTAATCACAGCAAAGGTAACGCTACAAAGTATTAACTTGTGCACGCCCAATTTTTCAGTTTTTTATTTGTTAAAAAAGTTTGAAATATCCAATAAATGTTGTTCCACTTCATGATTGTGTCTCACTTGTTGTTGATTCTTCACAAAAAATTACAGTTTCATATCTTTATGTTTGAAGCCTGAAATGTGGCAAAAGGTTGAAAAATTCAAGGGGGCCGAATACTTACGCAAGGCACTGTAACACCAAATACATAATACATATAAATAAACATATATTGTCCAACACTCAGTTCATGACCACGCCAGTCCACACCAGTCTAAACATGACATCCCCAAGGGCCGCAGCCTCAAAGCGGCTGGAAATAAGAAGAATGTCCCCAAAAACCCAAAAGAAAAAAGGAAGGGCAGAACCACACTCCAGAGTACCTGAGAGCGCCCCCACCAGCAGTCCAGCAAGCCCCCCTGGCTCAGCTATTGGTGACCACTATGGAGGCAGAAATGCTGAGGAGGGCCCAGGAGGTGACAGCGCTGTGGAGGGCCCCATAGGTGTCAGTGCTGAGGAGCGTGCCGGATATGACAGCTCTGTGGAAGGCCTCGTAGGTGTCAGTGCTGAGGAGAGCCCCAGAGATGACAGCGCCTTGGAGGGCCCCGAAGGCAGGACAGCAGCAGTGGGCCCCAGAGGTAGGGCAGGCTCTGTAAGCCCCGGAGGCAGGACAGCAGCAGGGGACCCCGTAGCCTGCACGCTGGCTAGCTCTGAAAGCTGCACGCAGGCTGGATCTGGTACTGGGTTCCAGGCTAACAAAGCATCTGCCCTCAGGTTAGCCTCCATTTGCACTGCTCCCACGTAGTATAGCTCAGCCTCTATAGACAGCCATCCGGCTCTTGCAGCTATGCCGTCAGCCTAGCAGCCTATACCTTCTTTGCCAGTGCAGCTACCCTAGTCTCCTCCATATGCTGACTAAGAGGATCTGAGGTCAAATTACGGGGTGTGCAGGCCCCTCCCAGAGATACGGGCCAGTCACAACCCCTGTAGCCCCCCCCTAAAAAATGCTTTGGGAGACCCTTCTCCAACCTCCTCTGATCTCCTCCAGGTTTGTCCCCTGTAGCAAACGCTGCAGGTTGTCCATCATTGTCACATAGTGCCCTGTGAGACAAAAAATGAATCGCCTGAGCACTGGCAATGTGGAAAACATAACATCAATTGACTTAATCGGGAATTGAACTGGCAACCTTATGGCCATAAGTCTGACACCTTAACCACTGAGCCATCTGCACCTTGCTATAACACAATCATTACTTCATATCTTCATAACACCAATCCGTACAATATCAATGTACATTTCATACAGTTTTATTCCCACTCGTCAGATCAGCGAAGGTCATGTAAGTTTGATGTTTTGGAAACTCCAAATTAAGATGATGTATGACATTATGTTGGGAACGTGTTTATTGTCTCAAAAGGTTCTATTTCATTCAATGACCCACAGTGTTGACATATAACTGTTTCGAAACTGTTATTTGTGATGGAGGACGTGAATCGTTCAGTCCTGCCACAGTAGCGTCTGTCTAACCATGCCATGGTGGAATTACTGTTGTGTGCCATATTTACAGTTGCCAGCAGATGTCACTGACGGGTAATGGTTTCAAAACGTTTCACACACCTCAAATCAAATGTAAAAGATTTAACTGTCAAGTAAATTTTGAAACGTTTCACGAAGCCTCAACACAAATGTTTCAATTGTTTCAAATGCCTTGTTTTGACCATCACTATTGTCACAGATAAGGTTGGTGTCCGGTGTAGTGAATGAGGGAGACAAACCAGGCAGTTGATGGTTATTCTTGTTTATATATATATATATATATATATATATATAGCCCGGGAAATGTACAAAACAACATAAAAATAGCAGGTATAGCGATTAGCACAACGGTATGTACTTATCAATACTAATGCTTTCTAGAACATGGTCAGTTACTAAGCAAATCTCTACTGAGAAAACAGGAAGCCCAACGATAATAACTGTAAACCATGCTTTAAAGCGGCACAGATGCTTGGCTAAGTACAAAGAGCGTATGCAATGTCTAGCTACACATACACGGTACACTACTTACATATTTCCTTTCATTCCTGGACAAAGGCATTAATCAGCAATACCACACGTAAACAGATATCAATGACCAGCACCACACTCTTGCTTGGCTAGAGCTTATACAGAAAGACTAATTGGACATGGCTGCACATAATCATTAATCAGATCGACAAGTATCAGGATAACCTGAGCTAACAACCATCATAGCTCAAGCCATCAGGGCCATACATATGAAAAATCTTAACATATATTTGAAAATATATGACCATATATTTTTATAACAAAATTTGAATTACAAAATTAGGAAATATATGTCACATATATAAAAGCCAATTTTTGTATATTTCAACATATATGTACATATGTGTGATGATGTTTCCACCATATATGCCAATATCTGACATAAGTATACATAAATATATGGCCATATATTCGATTTCCGTATGGGATACATTTAAAAAAGATTTGACCAAATATTTTGTTGACATACATGTCATACCCCTACTTATCATCACATACCGTATACAGTACTGTATATAACATCAATATCTCACACATAAGCATTCATTCTGGTTTAAATTTGTAGAGAAATTGTTAACTGATATAAGGCAAGAATGAATGTAGCAGTATTTCTATAGTATTTATTTACATAATCTCATCAATGTACATTGACATATATTATACATTGAATCACTTATACACTCTTTAAACCATAAGTAAATGCAGATATGAATGTAAAATGTGGAAATGTCACATAAAGGCAGCCAATTTTTGTATATTTTGACACTATATGGCCATATATTTCGATGGTTTTTCCACCATAAATGCCGATAAAGGATATATAATGTCACGGTTCCAAAGATTGGAGGCAGGCGCGTCTTCACTGAACATATATTCATTAATACACATGAAGAACTGGACAAGAACAAATAGACAACAATACATGACTACAATGAAACCTAACATACTAAACAACACAACATAACACAAGAACAGACCCTATAACATATACAAACATGACCTACAACACAAGACACACTTTACACTAAACATATGAAAAGACTAAAGACAACCACTACAAAGAACAACCCCATACCTGGACAAGAACAAAGAACCACAAAGGACTCACAAACACTCAGAACTAAATACCGTACTAATGAGGGAAGGAGTTGCAGGTGTGGACTAAACAACAGAACTGATAGGCTGACAAAAACATGTGACGGGATCATGTGACACAAAGAGCGGGAATACATAAGCAAAACAAAACACACAGGGAAGAAACCACTACAAGGTGAAACAGAACAAGCACACTGACATTAGGGACATTGTGACATATAAGTTATATACGTAAATGACCATATATTAGATTTCCGTATGGAAACCGGTGCACACACACAATTTAAAGAGTCAGTACATGAAACTCAAAACCACAGTGCCTAGCACTGGAATATTAAGGAACACAAATATAACACCAAATATATAATACATATAAACAGTATTACATACTGAGTCCAAAACTCAGTTCATGACCATGCCAGCCCACACCGGGCTGAATGTATCACAGTATTGTGTGGTGAAGGTGGAGAGAGGGGGACACAGGCAGGTAGGTGCTTTGTTGTTGCTTATTTTTTGATGTCCGTCTTTAATCCAGAGCTCACACAGGATGGATTGCATGGTACACAAATTATTGAGGTACACAACATTCACGAACAGGTTGCAGGGTACACAGATAGCGGAGTGCACATACATAACACTAAATGGACTCACTTCTCAAAAAACTTACAAACGTGGCTCTTGGACAGACTTCAACTGAAAACAAAGCAACTAACACACAGATAAGCAATTATCAACAACCTCTCTCTCATCTGGGCAGCTTCATATAGCACAATCTTAACTAGCTAATAGGACACGGGAGAAGGCAATCATTAATTTACCGGATCTACAAGATTTAAGGACAATCTCAGCTAAACCCTGTCTAGAACAGATGCCCAAATCAGAGAGTGGTTGTGATTCCTTAAAGGTGTATTCACCTGATTATAAACAAAACTAAACCATCATGCAAAAGCACTAAATAGTAAACACAAATGGCTGAACATACATACATATATGTATAAATACACTAAACAATATGAGTCCACTCTAACAGTGTCCACATATCCATTCCAGCCCTCCCTGGCTGGAGGTGACAGAATGTGACAACTGTGGGGTGGAACTGACTGGTGAGATGAAATAATGTTTTATGCAACCTGGAATACCGGATGAACCCAGTGAAAGTTATATCTTTTATGATTTTGAGACCATGGCGGATCCTGTGAATGTTTTGCAAAAGGTCAATTTGTGCAATAAGCTTTGATAATGACAGATGGTGTGCATCTGGGGAAGACTGTGTCACTGCTTTATTTCAAATGTTTATACAACCAAGGTATAGTGAATAAATGTTTATAGCACATAATTCAAAAGGATTCTACGGTTTTATCTTGATAGAGTTTCTTGTTAATGACATTGCGCCGACAGTCATAGCCAACGGTAGCAAGTTTACGATTTTCACAGATGATACATTTATTTAGAGATACATTGACAGCCATTGTTTCCTTCCAATGAAATTGGCCACCCTTCAATCAGCTTTGGGCTTTTATGATCAGAAAAAAGTGAATATCCCATGCAAATTTAAAGGGGAATGAGAATTATGTAGGGCCGTATTCTGAGGAGCATTACTATGGTGTACATACTATGATGTCTAAAGAAAAGGAAGAATTTTTTAAATGGTACCAAACTGTTTCCACAAAAACCATTGCAATGAAGATTGAGATAAGAGAATACTGTATAAATTATGTTGTGATCTTGAGGGAGGCATGACTGTGATACAGAAAATAATTTCTGGAATGTAAAGGTGTTGACCCTTTCCGATCAATTAGGATTGCTTCAGCGTGTATGAAAGTCTTTGGTACCATTAGGCATTGGCTGGAATACCTGTCAAACAACAAGAATACACCAATACAACATACTCTGAACAAGTGTGAAAGTAAAATCAGTCCATACTTTGTTGACGGAGACTCTGAGATTGAAGGTGTACAAACAGTGTCAGAATATCTAGGATGTTTTTGAAATGGACACTCAAAAGCCACTTTCCGACCAAGTAGTTACAGGAACGTAGTTATAGGAACAGTCCACTTCTAAACAGTTCTACTAACTACTCTCCCCCAAAACCGGTTTTGCTATTTGCTTTCGCACTGGTCAAGTGGCCATAAGAACTGGTAGGAGGGATAAAGGTCAAAGTCAAAGTGGTTTATTTATCATATGCATTGAACAACATACATCATCCTATGCAGAGAAATTCTTATTGACATGGCTCGGCGATTCTATGCAGTGGGCTTAAAAACAAGAATTACAACAATATAGAATTTTAAAATAGGAATGACAATAGTAATAATAGTAATAGTAATAATGATAATAATAAAACGCTATG